>APFE030304339.1:200009-233007 GCA_000404065.3 Pinus taeda
AGGGAGTTAATGCCTCCTATATTTGATGTGAGGGAGTTAATGAGGTTGTTAGATTCTCTATGCTATATAACAGGCAACCATTCGGATGGTTTGCTAAGAGTGTGAGAGTTTTGTGAGGATTTCTTGATGTAATCTCCTGTTTATTTAATAAATTCATGATGCCTATGTTTGGTGGACATAGCCCAGATTGGTTGGGTGAACCACGTTAAATACTGTGTCATATGTGCTTGATAGTCTGCTGTGTGTTTAATTGATTTCCTGTGCCTCTGAATTCCAACAAGGATATGGTGACTTAATTATTTTGTCATATAATACAAGAGGTTAGAGTGACAAGTTATAATTTTTTATTATCGCTCGTGTTCTAGTTACGATGGAAATGCCCTTAAATTACGATGGAATCCCCTTAAGGTTGTAGGATTGAAATTTAGAAGGTATTACGGGAAATATGCCAATAAATATGCCTTTGTATGACCCAATCAAACATATAAAATTAGAGTTGTACTAGTTAAAGCAGTTACTGTAAATGTGTTGGATATGAGAGGTGTAAGAAACCATGTGGGATTGACGAAAGTAAAGGATATTGGTTATCGTTGATGTGTACTTATAAATTAGGGGTTTTAAGGATAACAAAGTTTAAATTTAAGATCAAGAGATTTAGAAAAAAATTGAAGGGTATATGATCCAAAAATAAGAGACTTCATCTAACAATATTATCTATTAGGGCTAGTTGTATAAATTGTCATTCTATCTTATTTCGCTAGAAGTGCTATCTAACCTAGTAAAGAAGAGACATTGTTATGTTATGTTAACATTTGACTGGGTTAAATTACATTAAAAAAATAAAATTAAAATATATGAATATGAAATTGAAATATAATTAATATTTATTTTAATTAATTAATTAAATATAATAGATTATTTTAATTTCAAATCTACTAAATTTTTGAGAAAGATCAATTTTTTTGATTACAAACTTATTTAAAAAAAACAAATTTTAATTCCTCTCCATAACTAATAGATTTAAAATATATATTAAATTATTAAACAAGATGCATAATTATATTTTTATTTCAAAAATATTAATACATTATTTTTTAATATGAAATTACTTTCCAACTTTAGTGAAGGTTATCAGTGTAATTTCCAACTTTACTCATTAATTACAATGTGTCATAGTGAAAGTCTCTCAAACGCCTTCCCACTCGGGAACCGACTTTCAGTTTCAGTTTGGTCACAGACATTGCTTTAATGGGTACGCAAAAAAGCAAACTCAACTCAAAGGCGTTTGCATGTTATGTTATATTATGAAAAGCATTTATAAAAACAATAAAGGCAAATGAATTATATATTGTTTTCATAGCACTAAATAATAATTATACGAATTGCGTTTTGATTTATATTTATATGATAATTGTATATGTGTGAATCAGAAATATTTATTTAAACATTTATAATTAATAGTTGAAATTAAATAAACATAAACATTAAATTAGAAATCAGCCTCTCTCAATAGTCAAAACGTAGCCACCAGTCAGTAATGTCTGGTGTTCTGCGCCTCACACCTCCTTGTTCCAATGAGCCTTTCCGTAATGAAGTCCATTAGTCTAGTATCAAAATTTCCCTGAAGATTTCTAACTTTCACTTATTTGAACAATTATTTTATGTTGTGGGATGATGCTAATTTGCAGAGTAACGAAGAGCAGGAATATGATTTAAAGAAATGCTTTTGCGCCTTAAGATGGTCTGCTTCTCTAAACAAATGCTTTTGCTTAGCCCTCCATTGATTAGATTTATATAAATAAAATGGGTGCAGAGTGACCAGATTGTAGACCTGTCAATTAAAGTTCGGCCTTCATGCCACCTTGTTGTCGGTCACGAGCTCCCAGACCGTCCTTACGTATTGGAGCCCACAATAAGAGTTACGAACGACAGACAAGACCGTGGCAAATTCTATTTCTAACTCCACTGCATTATAAATGCAGTCTGACATGCAAGGGGAATAGGGGTTGCCTTGCTGCTAACATGTCAAAGTCAACTTTGAGAGAAATATAAATGCAAGGCAACCCTTATTCCCCTTGCATGTCAGACTGCATTTATAATGCAGTGGAGTTGGAAATAGGATTTGCCCAAGACCGTGGTCACAGCAGCTCTATCTATTATTTTCGTGATTTGCCACTTTTTGAAATTCAAATTGGCCACACTTTAGCGAACTTTTAAAATTAAAAGTCAGTAAATTTGTATGTTTTATTAAATTTATTATCTTTATCATTTAGTTAATAATTAATAATTTGTATATTTGATGTGTACTAAGAGGGTTTATTGATGCTATGATGATGTGGTTACATGTCAAGTGGGATGCACACTTCATCGACATCTTATTGATGGTAAGTTAATGATCTTGTGATCTATCACATAGATTTATATTCCATATATTCTATATACGTATTCTACCTTCAACTAGACCTAAGTGATTTGACAAATATATTTAAAATTTGAAAATAGTGTGAGCTAATAAATTTTGTGTTTAGAAAATTTAGCTAATTAGATTTTAAATTTTAATAGTAGTTTAATGATGAGTTAATTTGACAATGATGTTTTTATAGTATGAGAGGCTTGGTAAAGGTGGTGGTGGTGATGGCGATGGCGATGGCCACAAAAATGATAAATTACTTGGTATGGAGGGATGTTGAAGGTGATAAGACTTGTGGTGGCAAATGATTTAAATTTGTAATATTTATTTACAATCTAATGATAATTGCATATTTTTTTTTTTAATTTAAAGTATACCTTCAGTATATTTATTTATTTTTAATTATCATATATATATACCGTCTAGATCATAGTATTAATGATTCGATCAATTTTGTTAGTAAATATTAGATATACATTCAGAATTCTGTGTTTTATGATATATATATGTAAAAAATATATTATATATTTTTTATTGTATATAAAATGTTAATATACAAAAAAATTTAATGTTTTTGAGTTCAAAATATATTTTTATAATAATGATAGTGATGTTAAAGTTTTAATAATTAATGAACACATATTGATAGCACATCACATCTCAATAGTTGATCCATGAAAAACATTTCAAACACCTAAGTCAAAGTTACTAACTATTTATTAAGAGCATTATAGTCATTGTTAAAGCATCAATATAATTAGTTTAATGTGTTTTTTAAAAACATTAAAGGGTTTAGGAGGTTTTTAGATAACTATTTATATCATTAGGGCATAATAAATTATCTTTAGTTTGATTATTTTTTAAAGTAATGCTCAAAGGAGTTGTCTTTAGTGTGACTTTTTGAAATTTTTTCAGATGGTTTTTCGCAGTCTAATTTCTCTAAAATCCGACTGGAATTTATTGAAATCACAAATTTGACAAGTAACTCCTACACAATTGAAGTTCCTTAGGGGTCTTTTAGGGTGTTGAATCCATATATACAATGAAAAAAATTAGTTTAAATAACACAAATCAAGATTTCACCTCAAATTTTTCCACTGGATTTTGGCACTAGAAAGTTGAAAAAATCACATTAAAAATAATTCTAATGATAAAATGTTAAGTCTAATGTTATGACTAATTTAAATTGAAAATGAAGTTTTTCTAATTACCTCAAGGCATATTTATATCATCCCTGGATGGATGTACGACAAATGATTTTTTATTTTTTTTACAACTGAACAATGTCAATTGTGTTTGAAGGAATATCATTTGTCTGAGTCCCTAATGGAATTGAAAGGTTGCAAAATTAATTGAAAAATTGAAACAACTGTGCAGGTGGAGAGGTGTGTGAGATGTTTGAATTCTCGGTTGATTACTGTATAGTTGGCGATTAAATGAATTATGGAGTGTCTTGTTTGCCACATGTTTGCAAGGCATTATGATTTTACGAGCGTGTCATTCTAATCCATGTCTTGGTCCTCCCATTCGAATTATCAATTGGTTGTTGTATCCTGGCGTTTGGGAAAGCCTTTAAAAGTTTGGGAAAATTTAATCTTTGTTGGTTGATCACGAGCACTTTTTTACGATTTTTTGTGTTTTTATTTAATGTAGGGGATGGACACCATTACTTGTGCACCCTCTCATCCACCTCAGCTGCTGATGTGGAGACACCTACCAACCTTGTACGACACTTGTCGAGTAGCTCCTGCCACGTGTTGTGGTGGGTGGGGGAATTTAAGTTTGCAGCTACCTCTCCGTTTAGGGTTTCATTTCGTTTGTTTTGTGCGATGTCTTCTCTGCCCAATGTTGTTTTGTTCGATTCTGGTGTGTGGGCGATGTGCTCCGCCAATGATGGCTTGGGACAACTCCAATACTGGTTTGCCTTGTCCGCCATTCTTGAGTTGCTCACCGAGCGAGGTTGCTTGCAGTGGTTCATTAGTAGTTGAGGGTTTATGCTGTGGTTGTTTAATTGCGCATGGCATTGTTGTTCAAGGTTTAGTGTTTTGTTACTTTACGTGTTTCAAGGGGGGTTTATCTCTGGCACTGTTGTTAAACGTTGTGCATCGACGAGGGCTTAAAAATGTCATTGTTGTTGTTCACTTTGCACTATCGATGGTTTACAAATACCTTGGTCATTGTTTCATTCTCGCGGCGTATTGTTTGGGAAGGAGTCAGTGCGAAATTCTAACCAGTTCAAGGTCCATGAAGGTAAATTTCTAAATACATGAGTTTTTTTCGAATTGCCTGTAATTTGTTTGTATGCTTTTGCCAACTGTTAATTTTTTCATGTTTTACAAGTTTTGGTTGCAGGTAATTTGTATTGCTGTTGTGGAAAAGGTATGATGAGGTCTGGGGAATGTTTGGACACAGTGGTGGCTTCTACATCTATCCGGTAGGATTCTAAATCCTACTAGGCATTGTGTTTTTCAACACCTAAACTTGATGTTGGAATTTTTTTTCTTTTTTCTCTTGCTGCACTATTGTGTTTTTGAACACTTCAATTTGTTGGGAAATTAGCTCTTATTGCATGTTTTCTGCATTTTCTTCTGATTTATGTTATGATTTTTGTCGATTTGGCTTGCTCTGTTACCCTCCCTTACCCTCCCTTGAACGCGAGTTGTTTTCTTATTTTGGTCGCAGTGTTCGATTTAATTTGACCCTAGGTTTAGCCCATGTACCCACTAAATCTCAAGTGATTTTTTAAGTCTAATGTGTTTGATACACTTAGGAAGCTCCTCTGGTAGGCTACAATTTGATAAGCTGGGGCTATAAATCCCCGTCCGGGGCAGGAACCTATAGCTGGAAGCTCCACTCAAGGGTGATGTGATTTAAGTAGGGTGTGAAGGGGTAGCATCAACCCTATGGTCTGTTTTGGGGTTGAAATGCTCTGTGGTTCATACAGTTTTTGTTGTTTAGGCCTTCTTTGCCTTCAAATCTGATGCAAGCAATTGTTTTTCATGTGGTCTGATTAGCTCTTTAATGAATTTTTATGCTGAAATCATCTTTGTGTTGTTTTCTGGATATTTGGATTGAACTGTTGCAAGGGTTATATGATTTGTATATGGTGGAGTTTACCTTCTATGGTATCCAAGGGGTAGCCTCGACCCTATGGTCTATTTTGGGATTGAAATGCTCTGTGATTGATCTAATTTGTGTTGTTTAGACCTTCTTTGCCTTCAAATATATGCGGGAAATTGTTTTTTTTTGTGGTTTGAATAGCTCTGTAATGAATTTTGATGCGCAATTCATCTCTGTGCTGTTTTTTGGATATTTGGATTGAACTGTTATAAGGGTTATCGGATTTGTATATGGTGGAGTTTACTTTCTATGGTATCCAAGTGGTAGCCTCGACTCTATGGTTTGTTATGGGATTGAAATTATCTGTAGTTCATTTGACTTGTGTTGTTTAGACCTTCTTTGCCTTCAAATCTAATGCGGGCATTCTTTTTTCGGTGGTCTGATTAGCTTTGTAATGAATTTTGACAAGAAAATCATCTTTGTGGTGTTTTTGGATATTTTGGATTGAACTGTTATAAGGGTTATCTGATTTCTATATGGTGGAGTTTACTTTCTATGGTATCCAATGGAGGTCCTAAAAAAGTCACACAACTAATTACCCAACCTTATCAGTGTGAGATGGAAGACTGTTTTTATTGCCAAATGTTCTTTTGGAGGTAAATTTATTTGTAAGAGAAACTTTGCATTGTGTTTGGATTCAAAGTAAATTGGGTTATAAGGGATATTCAATGTTGAGAGTGCATTACCCATTTGTATTATGTTTTAATTGGGGGTACGTTGATTTATAAAGGTATTTTGATGCTCATAGTGGGTATTCCAACCTATTTGCATTGTGTTTTAATTCATTTATGTATTGTTTGGAATAGAGTCTGTGGTAATATGCAAATATTTCACATTCAATCTTCTTAGGTAGATACTTTAAATGTGGTGACTGCATTAATCTGTGAAATTCATTTTCCGATTCATTCTTCTATAACATTTACAATTGAAAGATGTAGTTTCACTTAATGTTTGGGTTGGAATGAATGTACTTGTGTATTGTTGTTTCATTCTGTTGTGGCATCTGGTTTGTGGAGAAATCTAAATTTTATGTCAATTTGTTAATGGTGTTGATTCTGGTCAAATTTAGTCTCTTGCCTTATTGAGTTTATATCACATGGATCTAAGTTGTCCTTTTGTAAGTTGCCATCTTGAGGAGCTTCTTTATTGCAATGTCTCCATATTTGTGGATATATGGAATGTTAGGTTCTTTGACATATTTGTTGATGTATGGAGTGTTAGGTTCTTTGTGAATATGAAACTTTTATATATTAATGAATTTCAAGTGCTACATTTTATAAAAAGAGAAAAAACCACAGGTTGGTATAATTATTTCTCTCATATTATTGAACTTATTCCTAAAATGTTCAATGCTTCTTTTAATTACATTACATGCTTTTTGAACTTGTTGGAGCGGATTCCTCTTTGTCAATTTTCTTTTTTCTCCATGATCATTGTATTCATTAACTCTAAGGGATTTTAATTTGTCCCAAAATTTGGTAACATACGCAGTGGCTAGTAGAAGGACTGCAATTTATGTATTATTGCATTATGTTAAAGTAATGAATATGTAAAAATCATTGTCAACTTGGACAAATCTTTCTTCTCTACATTTGTGTAAAAGAAAAGTTATGGATATGGGAATTCTTTTGCCATCAAGTCAAGTGTTTTCATTGCATTTGATGTGTAGTATATTCATTTATAGGAGTAATTCAATGTCCATAGTTGACAACCCAATTGGTTGTGTTTCAATTGGAGGAAAATTGATTTATAATAGAAACTTTGCTTTGTGTTTGGATTCAAGTAAATTGGTTTATAGGGGAAATTCAATGCCCAGAGTGCATTTCCCATTTGTATTGTTCTTTAATTGGAAGTGCATTGATTTATAAAGGTAAAGTGATGCTCATAGTGGGTTGGTCTACCAGCCCATTTGCATTATACATTCATTTATAAGAGTCATTCAATGTCCATACTTGGCAGAATTAGAGGTAAATTGATTTGTAAGAGCAACTTTGCATTGTGTTTGGATTCAAAGTAAATTGGGTTATAAGGGAAATTCAATGTCGAGAGTGCATTACCCATTTGTATTATGCTTTAATTGGAAGTAAGTTGTCCTTTTGTAACTTGCCATCTTGAGGAGCTTCTTTATTGCTCTGTCTCCATATTTGTTGATGTCTGGAATGTTAGGTTCTTTGACATGTTTTTTTTTTATGTATAGAATGTTAGGTTCTTTGTGAATATGAAACTAATAGCTATGTACTTTTGTTGTAACCTATTCTATGGAATTTTCATATTAAAATAAGTGACTTGTTCAAGATTTCATTATTCACTCGTTTGTCATCATATTTGCAACTTAGTTATAAATTTATTGTAAATCATTTGGTGTGTAGAGGCATAATAAAAAATCCCATTTGCATTCTTGGGTAAGATTTCTACATTATAATAGACTATAGATGTTCCTTCTAAAATGGGTTTTGGTTACAATGCCACAAACAATATGAAATAAAACAACCTAGGTTGTAATCCAAAATCTTTCTGTGACAAGAAAAAGATACAATCCATCCAAAATCCACATCATAATGTGGTTACAACCAAAAACATATGACACCCCTATTATTTATGGCCTTGATAATCTTGAGTGCCAAAACTCCCTGAGTTACCTACTTGAGCCTGGTAGGTTGGCTTACCTAAAAAGGGTTGATTAGGAAATGGTTTATTGCTGCCATATGATTGAGTCCAATTTTCACCATCCAACCATGGACGAATTGAGTACCCATACCTCACATTTTCACTACTAACCCCTGCATTAAGTGGAGGTGTGTGATGAACATACATAGAATTGACACCTCCTCTTGTAGGAATAAGACAAG
The DNA here is from genome assembly GCA_000404065.3 of Pinus taeda. Lineage (NCBI taxonomy): Eukaryota > Viridiplantae > Streptophyta > Pinopsida > Pinales > Pinaceae > Pinus > Pinus taeda. Next base: position 208,389 of record APFE030304339.1, read on the forward strand.
TGGGTAAACCCTCAGTTTGATAGTGAGGCACTTGAATGTTTATGAGGTCTTGGAATAATGGTGTATTATCTGCAATATTGTCCAATGTGTTTGAAATAATCTTGGTTTCATCAGCTATTCTTACATCATTGATCATCTCTCGTTCCTTGTTGTGCCTTTATTGATTCCTTTTCCTGTCTTGCCATTTCTTTTGTTGGTCCTTATTTTGCCTTGCTTTATCTCTTTTAAGCCTTTCATATGCTCGACATTGTGCTGCAACAATCCTCGGTGCCTTCTTCTTCTTGGCTAGATCCTTCTTTTTCTGTTTTAATTCCTGCTTTCAAATTTCTTTTTTTGAGACTAAACTATCAGGTTTATATAGTCTTCTAAGGTGAATACCTATGAAATACGGCCCAAATGAAGACTGCCCAGTGTACCTTTCTTTTTTTTTCATTAATACTATCTCTACTGGTTGCTTTAGGAACCGACCAAGGATCATCTCCACCCTTCCCACCTGCATGTCATTGCTTGGTACTTCCCTTTCAGTATCCGAGACAACTGATTGAACTATATCATTATCTTCATTTGATGCCTCATTATGTGCTTCATCTTCTTCCATTGATCTATTTTCCACAAAAAAATGAACAATTTCAATGCTCAATTCTGCTGGTTGTGAGGACATGTTCATGCTTTGTTCATTGGTTGTTGAGACACTATGTTCATTCATATTAATCATGGCTTCTACCAACCATGACGATGGGTTTACTTGGCTTGGAAATGTCAATTAATCATTGTCAACTGCATGTTCAACAATGCCATTAACAATATCAACAATAGAAGTTTCATGTTCTTGAGTTGGTAGAACAACCTCCATGTTACTGCGAATTTGTTCATGATTATACTGTGTTTCACATACAATTTCATCATCTTCATGATATAAGTGTCCTTGAGAGAGGGAAATCATATTACTAGATGCAACCACATCATCTTGTTCATCTACTTCTTGCACTTCAACACCTGTTTGGACATGCCCTTCTTCCAGACCATCCACATGAAACGTCTGGCTACAACCAATATCGATCATCATAATTCAGTGGCCAGATTCCTTTCCTCCTAAAGACAATCTTGATATTTGATGGTGCAAGAGCCCTTTTCAAAGCTTTACTTGGAAGTCGTGCTAGTTCGAACCTTTGCACCTCAACCCCTAGATTCTTTGCCATCCATGCAGCGCGCTCTGACCTGAAATAGTTCTTGAAATGGCCAAACACACTAACATCAAGGGGTTGGAATCTGTGATTGGTATGAGGGGGCAGTGTCAATAGGTCAATGCCTAAATTGTTTACTTCCTCAATTGTTTGTACAACCATGTGGCTCCCATGGGCATCTAATATCAATAGGTGTCTGTTATTAGGTGAGATGCCAACTGGTACCGATGCGGGAATGTGAAAAATCCAACTTAAAAACAGTTCTCTAGTCATCCATGCATGAGGATGTGTAGCTATGCATGCACCTGGTTCACAATTCTGTATATAGTTTTTCAGTTGATTTTTACCTTTGAATAGATAAAATCTTGGAATTGAAGTACCAATTGCATTGACACAAAATAAAATAGTTATCCACTCCCTACTCTTAGGAAAAATATTTGGCCATTTCATATCCCTCTCTTGGTAATTACCCGCATGCCACAATTTCTCCCTGCCTGTAAACTTGTTTCATCACAATTCCATATATTGTCTGATCCATAAGAATGTTTATCGTAAGAACTAGAAAGAGTGTCATAGAACTTCTACACAACTGTACGGTGAAAATTTAAAGCTCTGTCTCTGTCAAGGCCCTAAGTTGTACGTAGTACAAGGTATGGATGCCTTTTTTTAAACCCAAACCACCATGATTTACCAGGAAACCCATCTTTGAATGGGTTTGGCCTCCCTTGACAGATTTGAGAAACTGTGGATTTGAGTTGTATAAACTCTAGCCCATGTCCCAATTGGGCCATCTCTTTACACCAGTCAACCACCTTGACCTCCTCCTCATCAGTCATAATTGTAAGAGGCCCTCTACATTTTCTATGAGTTAGTCCATTTATCCAATAATGTATTAATGAGGGAGGAATACCATGTTTTTTTAGATACTCAAATTGAGTATCCAGTAAACTCTATGTTGTCAATTGCAACTAACATTTCTTCTTTTTTCCATCCTCTTATAGTGCTAATATTTTTAGTTGAACTTCCCCTTGGACTGTGTTTGACGGTGGCTCTATGGGTGATGGTGTGACAACATCAACTTCAGTCGCATGATTATCCTCAACAACGTTCCTTGGGGCATTGTTGACATTCACATCACCTATCTTGTCCTCATCTGACGATGGACATCGCAGTTGAGCACCCCTTATCACTCTCCTGCCACTTCTCCTTGTAAGAGAAACACAATGAACTCTTTCCGTCGATGCAACAGCCTACAGAATTATTGCATGAATTTAGGTAAGAATATTTGAAAGTTATGCTTTCATACAAGGAAAAAATACTTATGCTTTATTACAGGCAATTATCAACATGTATGTTAGTACCCTTGAAAAATCAAATCTACAAAATCATTTTTTTGTATGTCTTCAAAATTATCAGTGATTGTTGTTTTGATAACTTGTTTTTACACTTAAAATACCATGATTGTATTTGTACTAGGAAAACTACTGTCGGTTTCCACCTTCTTCTCGTACTATGAGAAGATATGGTAGTTATTTTTGTTTGAATTAATTTGTTTAGGCTCATGTTTGTTACTGCAATTGAATTCATTCATGGCCCACACTGTGTCACCAAGTGGACCTGCATTGTCAATCATGTAGTTCAAGTAGTGTTTTCCTTATGTTGCTTTGAAGTTGAAAAGAACTTACATCATATCCAATAATTGACCCATAATATTGTCTCACTATTTTAATACTTTTGTCATACTTTCCTTAGTACTTGTCAACTAACTCAAGAACCTGCAAAATTCTTCCAGCCATTTGAATATCAAGATATCAGATTAGATTAGAGAAATACCCAGTATATTTATTGAATATGGGAATAATTCCATCAATATTAAATTCTATGGATAAGAGAAAATTACCTATTTTTCATGGCTCAAAAGTTCATTAGAGTAATAAGAAACTTCCATTGTAGTAGAAGTTTCTCCTGCAGGATTTGATCCAGGATTGCTAGTGTCAATGTTGTAGGCTTGTCTTGGTGTTTTCATATATTCTAGCCTCTACCAATAGTAATGGTCTGAGTTACCATAACCAGCCTGAGAATATATTGAAGGGAATGATGTTTACCTACAAAGTAATGAACTCTAAGATGAGGTCAACATTTGGTATTGTCAAGGAGTCACTGATGAGAATGGGCTCATGGTTTGGTAGGATGTATTTGAGAGTTATACTGTTAGAGGATTATGCAATGATTTTGTACTTGTATTTTATGAGGACAACACAAACATTTCCTTTGTTGGAGAAGGATAAAAAATTTATCATTAGAGACCATGGAGCTCAGATATTGCCAATGGTGAAGAAGAGTAGTGTGGTATATCATTCAATGGTATTCACAGTTGTGTTGTATGATATATATCGTCAGTTACATAAGTTTGAGAAGGGGAAAAACCTATATCATGATCAACAAGAGAGGGAGCTAGTGGAAATGCCTACATGAGCATCTTAAATTGGCAATATGAGTCAATTTGTAGGTTGGGTAGGAGAAGTTGGATCTTCTCCCAATATTGAGCAACATCGAGAGACTTCAACCAAGTGTCTTCACCAACAATGTGATGTCAGAGTGAGAGGCCCGAGTGATTCTTCTAATGAGGATGCTTTTAGTGCATAAGTGGATGATAGAGACCCTATGGGTATTGTGGATTATTCCAAATATGTGATGGGGATATATGATTTTCAATTGACTGAGAAATGGCTTGCAAAGATGGGTTGTTCGAAGACAAAGATTGAAGGAGTGCAGAGATACACGAGGAAACGACATTCGTTAGATACCATAGTTGCTTAGAGTCAAGGGAGTGACTTTTGATTCTTCCTATCTATATAAAATATTTTGTGTGAGGCTGTCTGCCTTAGTGTAGAAGTTTCTCTTGCAAGATTTGATCCAGGATTGCTAGTGTCAATATTGTAGGCTTGTCTTGGTGTTTTCATATATTCTAGCCTCTGCCAACAACAATGGTCTAGTTACCATAACCAACCTGAGAACATATTGAAGGGAATGATGAGCACACTAATTGACCAAGTTCAATCTAATTTTAATACTTTAGAATTTTATGAGGAAGACATTACATTTCATTCAAATATTCACACAAGATTAATGTCTCATAAGTTGTGCCATATTTTCCACTAATATTATTGTTACTCAGGTGGAGTTGTTCTGTTCTTTTTCATCTGCAGCTGTCCATACTAGCCAATACTCTTCATTATGGTTGTGACATATTTTCCAATCAACTTTAAAATGATTCAGAATATAGAAAAATAGAAAAAATACATATTTTCATGAAAATGATACTATAAGAGCTTAAATAAAAAACTGTGAGAAATGAAAATATAACTGTAAAAAAAATGTGTTGTAATTGAAATAACTAACCTGAATATACTTTCAAATGTTCTATGATCATTTGTCTCCAAGGCTGGTGAATAGCTTGAATGCATAACATGCAACTTCAGCAGTGGTTGAGCTTCTTTTATAGTTTTTTGCAGTTGAATCTAATCGGTGGTAAGGATGGACATGGATTGAAATGGCTTCATTTTGAATGTGTGATCTGGATTTAATTGGATGTGATCCAATGATTGGGAATTTGTTATTTGTTGATCCATGTGCTTTGATCTGTTTTAATGAGAAATAGAATGGGTTGAGTGTCATTTATTGAAGTTATTGGGTTGGGTGTCATTTATTGAACACAAAGTGTTTAAATGTTATTAGGTTGGATGTCATTTATTAAACGTAGTGGGTTTAACTGTTGAACAACATAGCAGTTATGGATGACATACATTCACTTTTATTATGTGCAGGTATGGATATTTATTTGGACTACATAACTTCAGTTCTGATGAGTGGGGGTTCAAGTGATTGCTACTTTGTAATTCTGGAATACACCATTTTGGAAGGATTTATGGTTTTATCTGTTTTCTAATTGGGTCGATATGATTTGTACTCTTAAGTATTAAGATACTATTTATGGACAGTTGTGGGCTAGTCAATGTTTTGGGAAATTTTGGACATAAATTAAATCATATTTTCACTTAATGTTATTTATTTTTGTTTAAATATTGGTTGCATATCTCTCAATTTTTGGTGGTTTGGTGGCACTAGTACAATATCAATTACTGGTCCCTGCAGAACATTAGACATCTCTCCCCTATTCAATGTCTACTGGTTAATGTTTGGGGCCTTTTTTATTTTATGTGTCATTCGTTAATGTGTATTTAGGTTGGACAACCACATATAACAAGGCGGCCAAGATCGAGCCTCTAATAGAAGATCGAGCAGGTGGACAAGATTGAGCAGGCTGAGAAATGGTTGCCTGTGTGACCAGAGCACTATGAAATGAGACACCAATGAGTTCTTGGTTTAGTGGAGACGACGATATAGATGATAAGAAGAGAAGGGTAGAGAAGATATTGAAAGAGGCCATGGAGAACCCTCGAGACTTGGTACAACTATGAAGATTGGCGCAAATATTCCCCTCATCCCCATATGATGCTTCCCAATCTCACAAAGTATACTCTTTTCTATATATTTTTATTGGTATTTATAAGTATTTGAAAATGACACCTTTAACAAATGAATGCATGTCTAATGCTTCTAGTTGTTCTCTTATCTATAGCCACGATCGACAACCCAGGCCACTGCAAAGCTCCAATAGAATACAACGCAGTTGGTCCTTCTCTGTCGTTGAGGAGGAAAAGTTGTTTAAGATCTTCCATTACACTATTATTCTAATTTTGTCTAGATTCCTCATCCAATGCATTGCAACCTAGATCGTCCCTTGCACATTGTGCTTATCTTGTGCACTCATTGTATTTTTCATTTTATATATGTACTAGCATACTGAAAGGAAACTCCGAAGTGAATGATAATGATATGTTGTTTAAAGATAAGAGATTTTTTTTAATTGGTTTTTGAGTAAGTAATGGAATATCTATCGAATAAGGTCCGTGAATAATGTAATAACATGATATTTTAGATGGTTAAGAACACTTCTACATACTTTAGAAAATGTGAAGATAAAGGGTTTTTTGAGTTGGTCGAATGGCATGAGTGGTGATAAGATTGTTGGTACAACTGCTTAACATTTCTAAACTTTGGACTATTATAAGGTCCCTACTAAATAGGACATGACTATGGATGTATTGTGTCTAACTAATTCCGCCAATTTGAAAGTTAATGCTTAGAAAAACAAACACCCTCTTGTGTGCTTCAACCCTCTATACCTGATGACGGAAGGTGATGCTGAAGGAGTGTAGAAGGAACATGTCGTTTACTTGGAATCTAAGAAAGGCTTTGGGTTCATTAGAAAAATGAATGATGTAAGGTCATTGGGAGTCAAGGATGGATGTGTTCTTAATTTTGGGGGAATCTATTGGAGTCAACCAAATCCTTGGCTTTTCAGGATACACTTTGGTATAAAATTTTATTGGAAAGAGCATAACAATGGACTACATTATCAGATAGAGTAAGTAGATTTTGGGTTCTTGTGTAGGCCATTTATATCTTGGAGCAACTCAATGTAACCACACTAATCATTTTCAATCCTTTTCCCTCCGCCCTAATTACTTTTGTCCCCTTTCCATCCACCATAATTACTTTTTGATTAAGTAATGTAACATGTTTCACTTAGATCTTTTTAAAAAATTATTATGGATAGAGATTGGTATTTTAGTGCAACATTGTATTCTTTAATTTCTTATTGCTTTAGAATTATGACATATATTTATGATTTAACAAGGTGATAAATTGAGTAACTTCTTTTATAAAAAAAAGTTATAACAACATTGGATTTAATGAAAATTTATATTATTCACATGAGGAAATATTTTTCCACTAAGTTTGATCATTTTACATTTTTTTTATTTATTTGTATGGAAATTTGGTGATACAAATCCAAGCCAACTTGCAGTTTTTCGTGATTTAAAATGCACTTTTGAATATAAATGCATTCAAAGCACTAAACCTATACATAGGTAGCAACTCAAGTAGACCATTTCAACAACTTTTTGGCTAACTCATTGGAGAATATGCCAAATAAAATGTAAAACGTTTAAATTACACTATGTTTGTTTGCATAAATATAACACAACTTGCTACTCTTAAAATAGAAATAGCAATTAGAGTGTTATTACCAATACCAAATGTTTGAGGAGCCACCCTTGGGGGCATTAAACTATCCCAAGGGACAACCAAACATGGACTAGCTTCACACAATCTACCCTTTTATTCTATTGTACATTAAACCTTTTTATTGTATGTATCTTTTTTTGTTTGTTTGTCAGGTAGTGTGAGTGTTGAGATGAATGACATGCCTAACATGTGGCTTGAGTAACTACGACTTATGGGCATCTAAGCCATCAAATCCACCCAAGGATCACACTCATCTTGGGCCACGACAACCCTTAGCATGGCTATATTTTTTCTTATGGGGTTTCAAATTGGTTACCTTTCCACCAAATAGTTCCTTAACATAACACCTTACCATTGTTTATTTTACACCACATGGGCTTTCATCTTATCTATCTTATTTATTAATTTACAAGCCATATAAAATTTGAAAAAAGGTTATATTTACTTTTATTTTAGATTATAAATAAGAAAATCATGATATCAAAGAATAATGTTCTCATACATCTCATTTTCTCATTCAATCCTAAGTATGCCTATAAATCCATCTCCACTTGAGATAATCTTTTGAGTTGTATATATATATATATATATATATATATATTATATATATATATATATATATATATAAGATAGAAAAGAAGATGAGAGAGCGAGAGAGAGAGAGAGAGAGAGAGAGAGAGAGAGAGAGAGTAATGATCCATTTTATTTCATTTTACATTAAATATTTTCATCCTATATATTTATCTTTCTTTTTTTACAATCCTTCCACATAAAGATTTAATTAATTTTATTCTAAATTATAAATAAGAAAATCATAATATAAAAGTGTAAATTTTTCTTACATCTCACTTTCTCATTCAAATGTAAGTACCAACATAAATCCATGTCAACCTCAAATCTATCAACCGTCTAGAAGGACCAAATCAATCTCTTGTGTTGTATATATATAGAGAGAGAGAGAGAGATCCATCTCAACCTCCAAATCTCTTGAGTTGTGTGTGTGTGTGTGTATATATATATAAACTCCACATTAAGGAAAGAATAATTGTTTTAACCACAACATTTTTGTAAATTGTTTTATATAATACATACATAATTGACATTCAAATATTTTAATAAATATGACTATTGAAATATTTAGTTTATATTATTTACCTTAAAATATTTAAGCTCGCGACCTATCTAAATGCATTCGGTCTTGGAATATCGCGTGAACTCTATTTTTTTAAATGCATTCAATCTTGGGATATCGCGTGAACTCTCTGGTGAACTTGGATTATATATACTATCAGGTATGCTAGGATTTCTTTAAGGATTCGGTCTCGCACTTTTTCGGTGATCTAGTTAAAGCTTCTTTCTAAACGCATATATTTGGTGATCTATTTAAGCATTCGATCTTGGTTGTGAGGGCTATGAAGCTCGCGATCTATTTAAATGCATTCGGTATTGGGATATCGTGTGAACTCTATTTCTTTAAACGCATTCGATCTTGGGATATCACGTGAACTCTCTGGTGATCTTGGATTATATATACAATCAGGTATGCGAGGATTTCTTGAAGGATTCGGTCTCGCACTTTTTCGGTGATCTATTTAAAGCTTCTTTTTAAATGCATATATTCGGTGATCTATTTAAGCATTCGATCTTGGTTGTGAGGGCTTTGAAGCTCGCGATCTATTTAAACGTATTCGGTCTTGGGATATCGCGTGAACTCTATTTTTTTAAATGCATTCGATCTTGGGATATCGCGTGAACTCTCTGATGATCTTGGATTATATATACAATTAGGTATGCGAGGATTTCTTGAAGGATTCGGTCTCGCACTTTTTCGGTGATCTGTTTAAAGCTTCTATTTAAACACATTCGGTCTTGGGATATCGCGTGAACTCTATTTTTTAAATGCATTCGATCTTGGGATATCGTGTGAACTCTCTGGTGATCTTGGATTATATATACAATCAGGTATGCAAGGATTTCTTGAAGGATTCAGTCTCGCACTTTTTCGGTGATCTATTTAAAGCTTCTATTTAAACGCATATATTCGATGATCTATTTAAGAATTCGATCTTGGTGGTGAGGTTTGCTATACACATTCGGCAATCTTGGCTTTGAAGCTCGTGATTTATTTAAACGCATTTGGTGTCGCACTTTTTCAGTGATCTATTTAAACGCATTCAGTCTAGCTTCAGTTCTGGGTCTCTAGTATCGCATAAACTGTAGATATAATCCTCGCATTTGATCTTGGTTGTGAGGCTTGCTATACGCATTCGGTGATCTTGGCTCGGTAGCTCGCTCGCCCTTCGGTGATCTTGGTTCTGAGGCTTGCATTCTAATAAGGGTCTCTCTGGTGATCTTGAGTCCTTCGACGACATCTTCTAAACTCGATCCAATCAGGTCCGCAGACTATGGTAGCACGTGCGATCTACAGACAGGGCTGATATCAGGTGCACACTTTCCTTTCCTTATCTTTCTAATACATATTTGCTATATATTTTCAAATATGAATACTTCACCACAACTTCCAAAGATTACCAAAGGAAGACCTAGCACAGTTACTCTACAAGGCCTCTATGAGTATATAGAATCTGTAGAGAAACGTAGAGAAGAAAGAGAAGTCAAGCTACAAACAGAGTTAGAAGCCATGTTGGCAAATAAATTTGCATCTCTTGAAGACACGATCCAAAAACAAATAGAAAACAAAATAGAACTATTAGAGAATAAAATGGTGGCAATAGAGACTAGGTTGCAGGTTATAGAAAAACAAAACCAAGATACAAACCAAACATCCCAGCAAGGAGATGCTTTAGAGAGCCTTAAGATGAAGGACATGATTAAAAATCTAGAAGAAAAATTTAATAGCTACCTCACACTAAATAATGTGGTAGATAGATTAGATATAAAACCAATTAAAGATGAAATGAACAAATTAATAGAATTAGACCATGAGCATAACAAAAGGGCCTTGAACCTTATAATCTTCGGTTTAAAAGAGGAGGTAAATGAGGATACTTTAGCCATAGAAAGACAGAACTACATAATAAATTACAAATTGAAACAACGTGTCTCACAGAAGCAACAAGGTTGGGGAAAGTAACTGAAAATAAAGGAAGACTAATCCGAATAAAGGTGAGCTCTGCGGATAATAAGTATGACATACTTAGCAAAACCTCAAGTCTGAAAGGAACATGAATATTTATAAATGAATATCTCATCCCAGAAGATCAAGCGGAATTAAGAAAGGAGGTTCAAAAGGTAAAAGAAGCTAGAAAGGAAGGAAAATGGGAAATAATCAGAAATAGAAAAGCCTTTATTCGAGATGGAAACCAAAAATATAGTACTAAATAGCAATTCAACATGCTCCAAATTCTTTCTTGGAACTGCCGAGGCTTTCCATGGAACAAAGGCCCCAAGCTAAGTTGGATCTCAAATGATGTTGATATTATTTTGCTTGTTCAAACTTGGGAGCACGAAGAATCTAAGGTCCCTAACATAAACGGCTTTACGCTATGGTCTACCTGGAACAAGCGATCCTCCCGTAGAGGCATTGGGGGAATAACTTGTTACATTAAAAAGAACATCTCCCCCCATGCTAGGATTTATAAAAACTACTCTTACAACCAATATAGTTGGATAGAGATCACTGACATTAATAATAAAAAGACCTACATAGCAATATGTTATTTCCCCCCCATCAATTCTAACTTCTATAAGAAGAAGAATCTAGATAAAAATAGTCCTTACATTGGTTTGGAGAATGATATTTCTAGTCTAAGGAATGAAGGTAATATCCTTTTAATAGGTGACTTTAATGCTCGAACTTCAAGCAAGCAAGCTATTATTCTAAGCAATCATTCAAACCCTAATCCTCTTTGGTTGGACGAAGACCCTACTCTGGCTAGTAGGTACAAAAGAAGCTCTGAAGACCTCGGGGAGAATTTGTTTGGGTCGGAGATAGTTAAGTTTTGTAGTGCTCAGGATCTCATAATTTGCAATGGTCTAAAGAAGTGGCCCAATTCTAGCCAGATGACCTGTATCCATGGGCTTGGTAGCAGCGTGGTAGATTATGTTATTTCCGACCTCCCTTTATACAACAAAATAATAAATCTTGACATCTTAAACGACCACGAGCCTGACTCTGATCATAGGCCTTTACTTATAACTATCAAATTTGTCATGCATAGGGATCCCATAGAAAATAATACTTATAGCCAAAAGAATTTAATATTTGATAAAAATAAAAACAGTTTCTTTCTAAAAGAATTAAAAACTAATTTTCTTCCTTTATCTAGCATAGGCAACATAGAAGACCTCTACCATAATTTTACTACAACCCTCTCATATTCTATTAATAAGTTCTCAATTGAAGTTTCAACTAATAAAAAAAATAACAAAACCAACCCATGGTATGACAAAGACTGTAAGAATACGAGGACAGGTATTAAGGAAACTGTTGATGAATCTCTTAAAATGGACCAGATAAAAATATACAAAGCCCTAACTAAAAGAAAAAAGAGGCAGTACATTCGTAAAAGACAAGAGAATCTCCTACACCTCTCTAAGGTAGCTCGTATGAAATTTTGGAGGTAGATCCTGACTAGCAAATCTAAAGATAATAATAAAATTGCCTTACACTATTGGAATTCCTATCTTAAAAAGCTCTATGAATCTCCAAATATCTTGAATAACTTTGAAACCCTGCCCACAACAAAAGAAGTCTTCTCTCTAGAAGACATTGATTTTGGGGTTAAGCACCTGGCTAATGGGGAAGCTAAGGACATTGAAGGTTACCAGGCAGAAATATTAAAAATTGGAAGCCCTGTCCTCATCCCCCACATCCACAAGCTTTTCAATCTAGCTGTCAAGCAAGGGTTCCCTAAGTTATGGACTAAGAGCCTCATTATCCCTATTTTAAAAAATGGGGACACAAATAACCCTTCTAATTATCGGACAATTATGGTTAGCCCTCTCTTAGCTAAGTTATATGGTAGTATTTTGGAAAAGAAGTTGAGCATATGGCTTGAAAGTGAAGATAAGCGGGCTAAAGGCCAAGCAGGTTTTAGAAGGCATCACTCAACAACAGACCACCTCGTTACACTTAGAATAATTGTGGAGGAATGTCGCAATGATAAATCCAATCTCTTTTGTTGCTTTGTGGACTTTAGAAAGGCTTTCGATATGGTTCCTAGAAACAACCTTTGGAATAGATTAGAAGAGCTAAAGGTTCCTTTCGAGTTGAGAGCTGTCGCTATTAGATTATACGAGAATGTAATTGCCAAGCTAAAAAGAAATGAGGGGTGGTCGAAAGATATTAAGTGTAATATTGGAGTTAAACAAGGTTTCCCCCTCTCCCCTACCCTATTTGGCATTTACATTGACAAGCTCAAAGGTTATTTAGAGGAAGCGGGATGTGTTGGCACGCTCTTAGCTGGGCTAGTCATCATCCTTCTTCTCTATGCTAACGATATTGTTCTCCTCGCAAGGTGTCCATCTGATCTTGATAAGCAGCTTCGACTTCTTAAGGATTTCTGCTCTACCATGTGTATGATTGTTAACATTGACAAAACAAAAGTTATGATTATCAAATCCAAGAAGGACACCTACGCTAATTTTATATATGACAATAATAACTTGGAGGAAGTATATTCTTACAAGTACCTTGGAATTGATATTCATCACAAACTCAACTGGAACTATAACATTGAGAAAAGGATTAATGGGGGGTGGAAAGCTTAATTTGGTCTTGAAAATAATTATAAAACGACAAACCTTGTAATGTGGGATAAAAAGAAGTTCCTCTTTGAAACTTTAGTCACTCCGGTTATCTTATATGGATGTGAGGTTTGGGGTTGCAGCATCTCTAGAGAATCGTGGAGAAATATTGAGCAAAACCAGAAGCGCTTTATAACATATAACCTTAAAATTAAAAGCAATACACCCTACCCTATTCTCCTTATAGAAGTAGGTCTTTCCCCTATCGAAAGCCTAGCTATGACTAGGCTTCTATTGTACAAGCACAAGCTCAATAACATAGGAGATCATAGACTTCCCAAGCTAACTTTAAATTCTAGCCAAAACCATCTAAGGCTTAAGCAGGGGTGGTATAAAGACACGAGGGCCTGGATGAACCATTGGGAGATCAATGAGAACGATGCATTGCAAAACATTAATAACATTAAAAATATTGTTATTTCTAAGTTCAAAAAAAAAATGTGGTGTGAGAAAGATTTAGCGGCTAAAAGAAAATTGAGTTATTATAAGAAGGTCATCAACCCCACCCTAGAAGATCAAAAGTATCTCTGTGTTTTAGCTAGCTCAAAGAAGAAAATTAATTTAGCAAAGTTTAGAACGAACTCTCATGAGCTCCATAGTGAAATAGGTCGTTGGACAGTTCCTAAAACACCATGGACAGAAAGAATCTGCCATCTCTGTGATAATAGGAACATTGAGGACGAAAACCACTTCCTCTTAGAGTGCCCCACGTGCAACCACATTAGATCTTAGTTTCATAATCTTTGTCGCAATACTGACCTTCCTAGCCTTTTACAATGTCAAAATTACAGTGAGCTTGGGAGGCTTCTCTCCAAGCTTTTTGAGCATAGAAATAAAACCTTAAATCAAACTAAATAATTTGTTTGTCTAGGTCCGATAGACCAAAGTTTGGTCTCAGTGGACGTTAACCACCACCATCATCATCATCATTTATTAAAACAATAAAAGGAGATGTCTCCATTTTTTTAATTAATATTTTTTAAATATTGCATCAGAAATCTCTCTACCTTTCTTATACTAAAAAATTAAAATATCAATAAAATAAAATTGTTTACTTATATATATATATAATTGATAAAAGTTACACAATATTGAAATATTATAAATACGAATAATATTATATATATGAAATAAAAATATCTATCAAATATTTTGAAATAGTGAAAAAAATATATATCTATTTTTAAAATTATATCCAATTTGATATATAATTATATAATTATATATCCTCTTTAACCTCTTTAACCTAATATTTTTGTATATATTATATATTTTACACTCTTTAAGAATATGGTGTATGGATATATAATATATAATTTACACTCGTATATACTCTAAACACTATCTACGTTTAGAATATTGGATAAACATTAGGCAACACTCATAAATATTATGCACCCATCGGGACAAAGTAATGAGAGTCATAGTAAGAGTAATAAATCTCTATATACACACGCTCTTGTACACTTGTATATATATATACAATCACGATAGAAATGGAGAGTCAAACTTATGGAGGACAATGATTAATTTGAACACTACCTCTTCATACCTACCACTTTTAGCTTTATCTTAAGCTTAAAAATTATATATATATATACACGCTCTTCTACACTTATACATATATGCACACGCTCTTTGTTTCGAGAGTGGCAGATTCCAAGTCAACAACGTAAGTAAAAATCGAAGTGCAGACATTACAGTTTCCCGGCGAGTCCGTCAAAAACTCACTGATAAATGTGGATTGATAAATAGGTGGCGGTTTTTCATAGGCTCTCGACAGACGACGAAGGTCGGTGGAGAATCTTCCCTTAAAAAGGCGTCATTACAATTATGATAGAAATGCAGAGTCAAACTCATGGAGGAACCATGATCAATTTGAACACTACTAGGCTAGGCTAGAAAACGTTCATACCTAACTCTTTTAGCTTTATCTTAAGCTTAAAAGTTCTACCCACTATTTAATATCTAAAATTTTGGCATTGTTAAACGCATGTCACATCTTACGTTGACATTTGAATTAGCGCTTGTGGTATCTACATTCACTTACGTACCTAAAGTAATGAGCTTGGCTTATATAATTTGGCATATACACCTTCACCTAAGAGGATACACATATACACCTCTTATTTAAGAGTAAAGGAATTTATAATAAGATATTAAAATATATAATGATTATGGTAAAAAATAAATATAATTTTTATTAGATAAATAATTTTATTAATATTAATAAAATTACAAAAATATTTTAAATTATCTAATAAAATCAATTGATGTAATGTTTTATAAATTTAATATTAATATTTATATTATTTAAATAACTAAATATAGAATTTGGAATTAATGTTGGTAAGTATATGGAATTAATTCCATATATTTTTGAACATTTCACAAAGAATTTATAGAATTCACATAGATATCCCATCTCGAGAGATAAAGAGGGAATGTAGTGGATGAATGAAAAATATTAGGAATTACTTCTTTTGTTTTAGAATTTTATTTTGTAATAGAAAGACTTAAGGAGAAGCATTGTTAAAGTATCATAGTTTAGATGAGTTGGAAGGTTATGAGGATTGGTATTATGATAAACATTTTAAAATTGGGGTTTAATGTGGATTTACACATTAGTCTAAGGAAGATTTTGTTCTTCAACTATGTTAGTGTGACCATAGCTGACCATGGTCAGCACTAGTCAACCATGATTAACCTTTATTAAAATCTCTTTCATTATGAATAACTACCATGGTCAACCATGGGAAATCATGGTCAACCATGGACAATGATGGTCAACCATGGCCAGTCATGGTCAACCATGTTCTATAAAATCAAACATGGTCAACCATGGTTGAATGTCACATTATGACAAAGATTGTCTTGATATGAAAATCAACCATGGCAATCATGGTTAACCATGATTATCCATGGTTGAATTTCATCAACCATGATCACCCTCAATTAAAATATCTTTCATCATGATCAACTATGATGGTCAACCATGGAGAATCATGGTCAGCCATGGTCATCCATGGTCAATCATGGTCAACCATGTTTTAAAAAATCAAACATCGTTGAATGTGGCATTGTGACAGAGATTGTCTCTATATTCAAATCAACCATGGTTAACCATAGGCAAATGTCTCATTGTGACAAATATTGTCTCGATATGAAAATCAATCATGGTCAACCATGGTCCAACGTCACATTGCAACAAGGATTGTCTCAATATGAAAATCAACCATGTTTATTTTATTGTTTATATATCTTGGGTTTATAATTTTTATTCCTTGAGTTTATTATTTCCTTGTGTTTATAATATCAATCCCCTAACTTTATTAATCTAGGGGTTCATATTCCTAGGGTTTAATATTATTCACTTAGGTTTATAGTCCCTTGGGTTTTTTTATTAATCCCTAGGGTTTATAATATTAATCATGGTAAACCATAATTAACCATGTTTTATAAATTCAATCATGGTCAAACATGGCTAATCATGGTCATCTGTGTTCTAATGTTGCAGTGTAACAAAGCTTGTCTTAATATGAAAATCAATCATTATCTCAACCATGGTCCAACATCGCATTTTGATAAGCATTGTCTCAATATCGTAAGCATGGTCAACCATGGTCAACCTTGGTCAACCATATTCAACCATGTTTTATAAAATCAAACATGGTCATCCATGTTCAATCATGTTCAACCATGGTCGAACATCACAAATTGACAAATATTGTCTTGATATGAAAATCAACCATGATCAACCATGTTTATTTTAGTGTTTATAATATTTATCTTAGGTCTATATACCTTGGGTTTATTATATTAGTCCCTTGGGTTTATTATTCCTTTGGGTTTATAATATTAATCCCTTGGGTTTATTATATCAATCATGGTCAACCAATCATAACCAACCATGGTCCATCGTCACATTGTCACAAATATTATCTTGATATGAAAATCAATCATGTTCAAGCATAGTCAAAGATGGTCCAAAGTCGCATTTGACAAGGATTGTAACAATATGGATATCAACCATGGTTGACCATGGTAAACCATGTTTATTTAAGGGTTTATAATATTTATCTCAGGGTTTATAATTTTTATCCCTTGGGTTTATAATATAAATCCCTTGGTTTTATTAATCTAATGGTTCATATTCCTAGGGTTTAATATTATTCCCTTATGTTTATAATCCCTTGGATTCTTAGTGTTAATTGCTAAGGTTTATTATTCCCCTGGGTTTATAATATCAATCATGGGTAGCCATGTTTTATAAATTCAATCATGATCAACCATGGTACAACATCGCATTATGATGAATATTGTCTCAATATGAGAATCAACCATGGTCAACTATGGTATGATGTCACATTGTGACAAAGACTCTCCCAGTTTGAAAATCATTCATGGTCAAGCATGTTCAACCATGGTCCAATGTCACATTGTGAAAAGGATTATCTCAATATGAAGATCAACCATGGTCAACCATTCTCAACCATGCTTATTTTGGTGTTTATAATATTTATCTTATGGTTTACATACCTTGGGTTTATAATATTAGTACCTTGAGTTTAATATTATTCAACCATGGTCAATTGTGATTTATAAAATCAATCATGTTCAACCATGATTAATCATGGTAAACCATAGTCCAACGTCGCATTGTGACAAATATTGTCTTAATATGAAAATCAATCACTGTCTCAACCATGGTCCAACATCACATTATGAAAAAAATTGTCACAATATGATAATCATGTTTAACCATGGTCAATCATGGTCATCCTTGGTCAACCATGGTCAATCATGGTCAACCTTGGTCAACCATGTTTTATAAAATCAAGCATGGTCATCCATGGTCAATCATGGTCAACCATGGTCGAATGTTGCATTGTCACAGATTCTGTTGATATGAAAATCAACCATGGTTAAGCATGCTCAATCATGGTCCAACGTTACATTGTGACAAGGATTCTCTCAATATGAAAATCAATCATGGTCAACCATGTTTATTTTAGTATTTATAATATTTATCTTAGGGTTTATATATCTTGGGTTTATAATATTAGTCCCTTGGGTTCATAATCCCTTGGGGTTTTATTATTAATCCCTTGGGTTTATAATATCAAACATGGACAATCATCGTAAATCATAACCAACGATGGTGAACCATGGTCAAATGTCGCATTGTGACAATGATTGTCTCAATATGGAAATCAACCATGGTCCAACATTTCATTGGGAAATGATTATCTCAATATGAAATTCAACCATGTTTAATTTAGTGTTTATAATATTTATCTTAGGGTTTATATACCTTGGGTTTAATATTATTCCCTTGGGTTCTTAATCCCTTAGAGTTTTAATATTAATCCCTTGGGTTTATTATCCCCTTTGGTTTACAATATCAATCCCTTCGGTTTATTATTCCCTTGGGTTTATAATATCAATCCCTTCAGTTTTTAATATCAATCATGTTCAACCGTGGTCAATCATCGCCAACCATGGTCAACAATGGTCGAATGTCGCACTGTGACAATGATTGTCTCAATATGGAAATCAACTATGGTTCAACGTCGCATTGTGACAAAGATTGTCTCAATATGAAAATCAATCATGATCAAACATGGTCAACCATGGTCCAACGTTGCATTGTGACAAGGATTGTCTCAATATGGAAATTAACTATGGTCAACCATTTTTATTTTAGGGTTATAATATTTATCTTAGTGTTTATAATTTTTATCCCTTCATATTCCTGGGGATTAATATTATTCCCTTGGATTTATAATCCCTTGGGTTTTTATTATTAACTCCTAGGGTTTATTATTCCCACATCTTTTGAATTATTGGTTTTCGGTTCTAAAGTGAACATTGAGGGTGGGGGGATCGGGAAACTTTTATCTTCGATAGGCAGTCTTATTAGAAAAGCACTTGAAGATGGATCAGTGATGGGGTGAGGAGGTCATCCGCGGCAGGGTAGACTCAATGCTTAGACTGTAGTGGCATCCAGGTTGGATTTGGGGCAAAGGTGGATTTCACAGCTATCGTGATAGGCACATGACAAACATGGCAGGCCTTTTCCCAATCTGTAATGATGCATTGGTGGATATTACGGTACAGGCAAAGTGGGAGGCTTATACAAGGAAAATCTTGGGAGGCTCATACATGGAAAATCTCTTCTGCGCGCACACAATTGCCTTTCCCTCTACAAGAGCTTGAGAAGGACCTCGACACAGGTGTGGATTGTAGTGTGCCTTTTTCGGTAGGGTGTGGATTTCGGTAAAATAAGTCAAGCACAGGGCTCTTAAAGCCCCCCCTTACGCTTGGGACAAAATCATTATGGGTTAGCTTGGACCATCTAAAACAAAAGGTGGTGGTGGGGAGGTGGCTCCATTTAGAGATGATGGGTGAACAAATGAAGCCTCGGGTGGAGACATGGCGGTTTCTGGTACTAAAATACGGGGTGAAGATCAATATTTTGTCCAATGGGTGGATATGTTTCCACTTTCTATCCTTGGAGGACTTAGAACTCATTCTAAAGTCTCCTTAAGTAAAGGGTAGAGGGGTCTTTTTGCTATAATGGCTGTGTGCATGGTTTGACCCTCTTAGGGGGACCATGAGGCAAAACTCAGATTGGGCCAAGCTCCATTGGTTGTCCTTAGAGCTCTAGAATGAGACGGCCATGGGGGGAATTTCTAATTGTATTGGAAAGTTTTACTATTGGGACAGGCGAAGATTTGGCCAACTAAATAAATGAATGACCTGGGTTCTTGTTCAGATGGATTTCGGGAGGGGACTATTGGCAGAGTTAGAGCTCTGATGGGTAACATCCTCTTTTTGCATTTTAACTGATTATTGGGGGATCCCCTTCTGTTGTCTTATCTATCATGAGACCAGTCACCTCAAACAAGCATGCCCTAGATGACATGAATTGGGAGTTACATAAAGAGTGAGTAAATTTGCATCAAAGCATGAGACGACAGTTGGGGTCTCCTCACCATTGTGCTCGACATACTCTATTGAGATTGGTTCAGGTAACTCTGAGCACCTACTCCTTAATATTTTATCTTCCATTCCTGAATCTTGTCGATTAACGTCTCATGGAAATGGGGGTGTTTTGGAATTGGGTGGGGTGTCCTCTTCCTAGGACTTTGTTCTGGCTCGTGACCCTCGTCTTCCTTGTGATACTAGGCATTTTGTTAGGCCCTCAGGAGGGACCTCCAATACTCCCATCATTGTTTCTAATCATACCCGTTCTCCCAATAAGGGCTTATTTTAATAGAACTTTGTTGTGGATTCCGTAGGCACCTTGTCATCGTTGGATAGGACACTAGAGGAATTATATTTCACCTCGCCCATAGGCATGGAGCCTCTTCAAATTAGGAGGTCCTTTTTCCAATCAAATTCTGGGAAGGGGGAAAAACTACCTCTGGTCCTTCAACCAACAAGAAGAAAAATGTCGTTAAATACAAGAAAGTGTTCAAGTGTGTCCAACTGCCCCCTTTGCTCCTAGAATTGGGTGAATAGGAGGTTTTTGATATGCTGGATGAGTTTGTTCATGACTAGGTCCTTAGAGAGGATGCACCGGATTCCCTGGTTCCCAAATGATCATTATGTCATTAACTATTAGGGATTGGGTGAGGCCCATAAAATTCGGGCACTCAGGGATTTGGTTCAAGTATATTCCCCCTCAATTATCTTTCTTCAGGAAACCTTATGCAACAGTGAGAGGGCATGGGCTTATTTTCTTACAGTCTGTCCCAAACGATATGTGTGTGCATCACATGCGACTGGGCATTCTGGAGGTTTGTGAGTGATGTGGAACCCTTTCCATATTTCCCTAGTGGCTTACTATTTTGAGGAAAGTATTCTCTTGACAGGTTACCCAATGGGATCATCACAAAGAATCCTTTTCATCAATCTCTGTGCTCCATATGTTCGCAGACGGACGTTTTGGGACAATTTCACACACTCTAGTATACTATTGTTAGGGTACATCATTCTGTCCAGCGATCTCATTTTCATTGTGGGCATAGATGAAATTTGAGGTAATCTTTCCATAGTCGACCCTCTTTCTAAATTCTTCAAGGAATTATTGATTTCAAAGGACATGAGGGATATTTCTCCAAATCCCATCGCTCCGACTTGGCGAAATGAACACATAAGGATGGAGGGTATTTCAAAGTGGCTTGATCACTTTCTTATCAAAATTTCATTGGCTAGGCTTATGAAGGGCGTCTCCTCGTAGGTCATCCCATATATTCTCTCAAATCACCAACCTATCACACTCTCTTGGGAAGGATGGGGAAGAAAGGGGCCTCGTCCATTTAAATTTGAATCTTCTTGGTTACACGATGATAATTTTAATTTACTAATGCATGAGGTCTGGGGTCATCCAGTTCAAAATGTCATAGGTCGTCAAATGGGGAGTATTGTCTAAAAACTCAAAATTTTAGAAATGGAGGCTCGCTCATGGATTGAAAGGAAAAAAAGAGGTTGTCAAGCAACTCTCTGACATTGATAAGGCATTAATTTATTTCAATGATCTTGATGATCCTTTGTTTTTTTCTAAGGCATATAAGAGATCTATTATTGATCTAGAAGGGAAAAGAAGCAAAATTATGAAGGCATAGGAAGTAGAAAGGCGTTTATAGAGTCGCACTCTGTGGGTGTCTGTTGGGGACAGAAATACTAAACTCTTCCATGCATGCACTAATAACAAGAGACAAAGGAATTTTATCAGGAGTATCCAAAGTTTCGAGGGGAAATAATAAATTGACCAAGAGGATATTGAATAGGAGGTGTACTTCCATTCTAAGATTCAATTCGAAGCTAAGGAAAATAATTATTCAGCTTAACAGGAAATTATTGAGCATCTATTGGTCATGTTTAAACAGGAGGATAATGCAAAGTTGGGGGAACCAATTAAGAAAAAGGAGGATATGGTGGTCATTCATGCTAGTGCAAAAGAAAAAATACCAAGTCTAGATGGATGGGGAGTGGAATTGTTCCATCATTTCTTTGACCTAATGATTGAAAATATTTTAGTTGTTGAGGAGGAATCCCATATAAATGGATACATAACATAAGCATCGAACACCACTTTTATTTTTCTTATCCCTAGGAAGGACCATTCGACCTCAAATGATTACATTCCCATATAAAATTACTTCAAATATTATAACATTGCGAGTAAAGAAGACTCTATCGAGATACATTTCTCCATAATAATTTGATTTTTTGGATGGTAGACAAATTCAGGATGCAATTGGCATCACACAGGAATGTATGCATTCTATGAAGGTTAGGAACATGAGGGCTAACTTGATAAAGGTGGACTTGATAAAGGCATACGATTGCATTTATTGGGAGTTTTTGTGTATGGTTCTATACAAAGTGGGCATCTCCACGAGTAACATTGGATGGATTATGGGATGTATACAATCCATGAATTTCACTATCATAATTAATGGGTACTTGACTAGATTCTTCAGGGAATTTAAATGCCTCAAACAAGGATGTGGCTCATCACCACTCGTATTCATTCTGGTCATGGAATGTTTGATTCAAAATATGAGCGAGGCTAAAGGAAATGGTAGTATCAAGGGAGTGAAAGCTTCCAGGAATATGCAGGTTACCCATATTATGTTTGTAGACGACCTTCTATTTGGGGGCATGAATGATAACAATGATTGGTTGATTATTCACCGAATCATCTATTTATTTAGTGATGAATATGGCCTCTTTATGGGCACAAACAAATCAATATTGATCTTGGCTGACACCCATGACCCAAGATCTAGGGAAATTTGCATTTTATTTGGGATCTCTGTGAATAGTTTGGAAAAAAGCATTAAGTATCTTGGGTTCTAGCTCAAGGAAAATAGATATTACAAAAAGGATTGGGCTTGGCTACTCAATAGATTTAATAAAAAAATATCAGGGTGGACTCACAAATGGATTTCCATTGGAGGGAATTTGACTTTAGTTAGATCTGTCCTTCAAAACATTTCAGTTTACTTGATGCATCTGTTTTTTTATGCCTATGGAGGTCTCTAAAAATACTGACGAGATTATGGTGAGATTCCTATTGTCTGGTATGGAGCTGAAGGGGAAATTACATCTGGTAATGTGGAAAACCATTACAAGAACAATAAATGAGGTGGAATGGGGTATTCTGGATACCCACAATTTCAATTGTGCCTTAACCATTAAAAGATAATGGAGGGAAGCTAGTGATAATGGCACATGGGGGAAAATAATTAGAGATAAGTATATGAAGGGACATGGTCTCTTGTCATGGTCAAGGATGGGGATAAGGAGGACAAATGAGACCTCATACATATGGAGGATCATGATGAAAAATTTTCACTAGATGTTGTGAAACATGAGATGGGCTATCAGGGTTGGGAATAAGGTGGAGGTAGGCCTGGATGCAATTAAAGGCCTATAGGGTATTCACACCTTATTGACTTCCCTTATTACCCTTCTTCATGAAAAGGGAATCTACAAAGTCACTCATATAGTTGTTAGGAATATTCAATTAAATGCACAAACGACTTGGATGAGAGTTATAGACAATGGATTGACTGCGAAATTGGCCATTGAATGGGAAGCATACGATACAAACCTTTATGCAGCAGGCACATTCATTGGAGAAGGGGAAGACTTACTGAAATGTGAAGGTGCTATGAAAGACGGGTTCCCAAAAGTTAAGAAAATTTATAGCCATCTTCTATTGTCGGAAAAATCTTTCAATTTTATCAATTGGTTCAAGGCAACATGGAGTTGGGAGATTCCCACAAAACTCCAATGCTTTGGGTGGTTGGCCATCCAAAAAATAATTCTCACTTGGGATAATTTACAAGGTAGAGGTTTCCATGGACCGGGTATTTGCTCCATGTGCAAGATGCATGATGAGCATGCTGATCATATTTTCTTTGGATGCTCTTTTTCCAGGGAAATTTGGTCTGGTGTGATGACCATTCTTACACTGGGTCATTTGAGATCTCAGACCTCTCCTAAAAAATCTTTTCTTAATTGGTCCAAGGATAGGTCGGACTAACATTCCCTTCCTTTCTATGCTATCTGGGCCATATGGAGAAGTCAGAATCCTGTAGGTTTTAACCCCGTACAAAAAGTACCTGCATACGAATTCTAAATCACAGGAAAAATAAAAAATGTGAGAGCATAACACATAAAACACATATACACAGAGATTTCCCACCGGATCTCAAAACCGAGACTATCAGCTTGATTCTTCATTATATTCCTTTCAATGTTACAATACATATTTATACATGCTGAAGCATCCAATACCATGCACTGAAAACCATCACGTCCAAAACCATGGACCGAAAAACCATAGGTAGGTTCGCCCAACCTAATATAGGGTCCAAAAAAAATTTCTCGGGGCACTGCCCCGAACCCCACAGAGGGGGGCTACCCGCCCCCCCTGTGACCCCCCCATTGCGCAATCGGGGCAACGAAGGGCGGGTTCTGCCCCCCCT
>APFE030304351.1:0-69955 GCA_000404065.3 Pinus taeda
CATTTTTCCTATGTATCATGGGGATTCACCCATTTATTATACATATAAATTTAGGGTGGTTCTTAAAATTTTCCCTGGTGCTCTCCATGCTTTTTTGGGGTCCCCCTGCTCATCCTTCCAGGTCCACACCACCTCCTTGGTCCTTCACATCTCAATATCATGCCCGGCCAGCCACTCATTCATTTCAATCCAATGCTTAGCCACAACCTCAGTAGAATGCATCTCATCAGGGGTGGAGGCCCCAATACAACTCTCTTCCCGCTCTTATGCCTCCACCACCTGCCCAACCACAACCGTTACCTTCTGCTCCACCAAAGCAACCCCAAATGCTTTCCCAGCCAAATCCAAACCCGAACAATAGATAGGCTCAACAAGTGTATAGTGGGGAACCATCATGTCCAACTTATGCTGTGGAGATTAAAGAAATCAACTTGCAATCTGGGAAAGTTCTCCCAGATAGCGAGCCTCTACCCAGGGAGGTTGAGGAAGATAAAGAGGAAAGTGAACCTAAAGCAAATCCACCCTTTCTTGAGAGACTATCTGCGACAGTCCAGCCTACCCCAAAAAAGACTGAACTCTTGGGGGAATTGAAACATTTATGCATAAAGATACCATTTCTCCAAGCCATAAAAGATGTGCCTATCTACAATAGTTGATCAAAGAGAGGTGCTTTAGGCATCCAAGAAGGTGCAAGAGAGATGCCCCAACCATCAATGTCATATGAAAACTATCTGACGTGATGTTGGGACAGATAATCTGTCCGAAATATTTGGACCCTAGAAGCCCAGTAGTTGATGTCCACATCAATGGCACAATGATCTCGCATACCTTGATTGATCTAGGAGCTACCACTAATGTGATGACAAACGACACAATGCTCAAACTCAACCTCCAGGGCTCCTTGAGGAAGACCATGACAGTGCTATAGTTAGCTAACCACTCCACCGTGAACCCTAAGGGGATTGTGGAAGATGTGATGGTCTCCATTGATTCTTAGGAGTACCCTGCTGATTTCTTAGTTCTCCAGCGAAAGGAAAAGCTCACTAGGCATCTTATCATTCTGGGAAGACCTTGGTTGGCTACAACCGATGCTTACATCAGCTGTCGAGCTGGGAACATGACCATAAAGAATGGGCACATGTCCAAGCAGTTAATCCTATACCCTCCTGCCCAACCCTTGCTAGAACATGATCTACCTCTCTGGTTGGAGGAGGAAGATGAGGATGAAGTTTATTCCGCACCACTTTGTACATTAGAAATCGCTATGGGGGCGAAACCACAAGATGAGGATGATATGATGGAAAATTTGATTCAAAATCCACCTCCTAATATATCACCCTTAGAAGACATAGTAAGAGAAATGAAAAACAACCCCTTAACTAATCTCTATGTGGCCGATCCTACTCCTCCCTGTATCTAAAATATAGAGTTCAGCCCAGAAAGGACATTAAAAATCAATCCATCCCTATCTACTTCCCAAGAGAAGGAGCTATGCAGCCTGCTAAGAAAACATCTAGATGCCTTCGCTTGGAGTTATAAGGAAATGAAGGGAGTGTACCCTTCAATATGTACTCATCATATATACATCAAGGAATATTGCAAACTAGTCAGGCAACCTCAAAGGAGGATGAATCCGGAACTTAAAGATATTGTTAAGGAAGAACTACAGAAATTGCTTGATGCAGGATTCATCTACCCCATCTCTGATAGTGAATGGGTCTCCCCTTTGGTGCTAGTGCCAAAGAAAAATGGTAGGTCGAGAATCTGTGTCGACTATCGAGAATTGAACAAAGCCATTAAAAAGGACCATTTTCCTTTACCTTTCATAGATCAAGTGTTAGATGGTCTGACAGGGAAAACGTTTTTCTCTTTCCTTGATGGGTTTAGTGGGTACAATCAGATTTAAATCAGCTCGTAAGACCAATATAAGACCACTTTCACTTATCCTTGGGGTACCTTTGCATATTGGGTCCTTCCTTTTGGTTTGTGCAATGCTCCAACCACTTTCCAAAGAGCGGTATTGAGTATATTTTTTGAACTGGTTTATGATGCAGTAGAGATAGACATGGATGACTTTACTCCTTATGGCTTTGACTTTCAGGAAGCTTTATCTAACCTAGGAAAAGTTCTAGACTAGTGTATTGAGATGAACCTATACCTTAGTCCAGAAAAATGTGAATTTTTTATGACTGAAGGGACTGTGTTAGGTCATGTAATATCTCAACAAGGATTGCAGGTGGACCCCAACAAAATTGCCATCATTTAAAGGGTCCCACCTCCTCAGAAGGTGAGATATGTTAGAAGTTTCCTAGGATTAGCCAGATATTATAGAAGATTCATTAAAGATTTCAACAAGCTAGCCTCTCTTTTGTTTGGCCTCTTAGGCAAAGATGTTGAGTTCATATGGTCGGAAAAATGTCAGGAAGCCTTAGATACCTTGAAGAGCAAGCTAGTGACTGCCCCAATTCTAAGAGACCCAAACTGGGCCCTACCTTTCTACATTCACACAGATGTCTCGAACAAAGCAATAGGAGTAGCCTTAGGACAAATTGATGAAAAGTTACCTTATGCCATATACTTTATAAGCAAAAACTTATCAAAGGCAGAGTTAAATTATACAATGACTGAGAAGGAACTCCTAGCTGTCATGCATTCCTTAAACAAATTCAGACATTATGTTACAGGATATCAAACCTTTGTGCACACTAATCATGTTACAATTAGATATTTAATGAACAAACTAGATGTAAATGCTCTCATTATTAGATAGTTGCTTTTACTGCAGTAGTTTGATTTGACCATTATTGATAAGCCTACTAAAGAAAATGTTGTTGTTGACTTTTTGTCTAGAGTAAAATTGCCTGCAGGTGAAGAAGGAATGGTGGATGACCAAATGCTAGATGAACATCTACTTGCTATCTCAGTCCTCTCTCCATAGTTTGCTGATATAGCAAACTATTTGGTTTCAGCATAGTTCCCACCACACCTGTCCTCAAAAGAGAAGAGAAAGATAGTAAGGAAAAGCACCCCTTTCACCTAGATTGGGGGCAATCTCTTCAAACTTGGCCCAGATCAGATCTTGAGAATATGTGTTACGGAGGAGGAAGTCTTTGACATCCTCCTGACCTGTCATGATGGGCTTTGTGGAGGTCACTTTGCAGCAAAAAGAACTGCCTTCAAGATATTGCAAGCAGGCTACTATTGGCCCACTCTTCATCAGGATGTGAGGAGATATATTAGCCAGTGTGATAGGTGCCAGAGGATGGGGAAACCTACTCTAAAGGATGAGATGCCCATGTAACATCAAGTGACCTTTGAGCCATTTGAGAAGTGGGTCATGCACTTTGTGGGTCCTATCAACCCTCTTTCAAAGCAGAAAAAATACATCATTGTGTGCACTGATTACTTGACAAATTGGGCAGCGACAAAAGAAATCAAAGTAGCGACAAAGGAAAAAGTAGTTGAGTTTTTGAGAGAAAACATATTCTACAAGTTCAGGTATCCAAGAGAGTTGATCACAGATCAAGGCAGTCAGTTCACTTCCAATTTGATTGAAGCCCTACTCACACATCATAGAATCAAGCACATCACTTCCACCCCTTACCATCCACAAGCCATTGGGCAGGTGGAGGTCACTAATAGAGCATTGGAAGGGCTTCTGATCAAGGTAGTGAGCAACGACAGAAAATATTGGGCGGACAGATTAGTTGAGGCAACTTGGGCCTACAACGCAACATGGAAGACCACCATAGGGTTCACACCCTATGAACTAGTCTATGGGAAGAAAGTTTTGTTGTCGATAGAATTTGAATTCAATACCCTAAGGATGGAAGCTCAGCTGGACCTAGACCTCAGCCATGCACAAAAATAAAGATTACTTCAGCTCAATGGATTGGATGAACACATATTGCAGGCCCTTCTCCATATAGAGGTAATTCAGCTTCAAAGAAAGATATGGCATGCGAAAAATATCAAGGAGAAGCAATTCCAAGAGGGAGATTGGGCACTACTCTATGATTCAAGATACAAATATTTCAAAGGCGAGCTGAGAGAAGAAGATGGATGGGACTCTACACTGTGGAGAAATGTAATGACAATGATTTAGTTTTGATCATAACCATTGATGATGAAGCCATCTTCATGCTTGTCAATGGACATCGGTTGAAAGTATATAAGAAAGCCCTCTCCAAGTGAGAGTTAATTGAAGATTTGAATAAGAAAGTGATGGTAGTGGAGTATGTCTTAGCCTCCACTTCACCCACTCATTGAAGAAAAAGAAAAAGATAAATAAAAAATAAGGAGTCAAGTGAAAACCTCCATGAGGCGCTTGAGTCCCATCATTGGGTTGAAAACCTCTTATGAGGCAACCCAGTGATGTCAAAAAAAAGCAGAAAAGAATAAGATCCCTAGGTAAAAACCTCCCTTGGAGGCGCCCAGGGTAGGAAATTAGGGTGAAAACCTCCTTGAGATGCCTTAGTTGTTTTCAAAAAAAAAAAAAGAGAGAAAAAGGAAAAAAGAAAAATGACTTTTCATTTGCATTGCAGGTTTGCAGGAGGACTACAGGAAACAGAAGAAGGTGCCAAGGGAACCCTGACATCCACACCAGCACCTATCCTACCTTCTCCACACTTTTCTCCATCATTTCTAACATTTCTTTCACCCCACTGTGGTTTTTTCAAAAATTGTGTTTTCTACAGGAGGCTTTGTGTTTTCTATAGGAGGGTCCTGTAGAAATTACAGAGAACCATAAATGAATATAAAAGGCAGTTCAAGGGATAGGGAAGCTTCATGAAGAACCTATAAACCATCCTACAGTCTTCAAACCTCCTTGCCATCATTTCCAAGTCTACATCGCACCCCAAGCATCATTCTTCTTCCTGTCCAAGGAAAACATAGAAAAAACAGTTTTCAGGAAAAGAAAAAAAATAAAATAAGAGAGGAAGCAGCACCATCCACCTCACTTGAAGCCTACGCATTAAATTTCCATCTCTATCTACATCTCTGGCATCCTCCTCAAAGCTCCAAGCACAAAAAGAAGTTGAAGTTTCAAGGGGAGAAACTGCTACAGGAGCTCCTATAGGAATTCCTGTAGCAGTTAATCCCATCAGAACCCAACACCGGCAGTAGAATAATGCACACATGAAGGTTGAAGAAGGCAAGTGAAGCTCAGACCCAACCAGAGGAGAACCTAAAAAAGACATAGTTACACATCAACAAGCAGACAACATGCATTCAAAAAAATAAAGGCATGCAATAGAGAGGGAGCCACAACACCTCACAACAAATACATTCGGATCACAAGTAAGTAACTAGCTTTTTCCCCTGTTTTCATTTGTGTAATAAGAAGTCATAAAAAAGCAACGAGATGGTTGAGGTTGAATGAGGGAAAGTTGGCCAGTTAACTTGGCCACCTTCATCTAGTTAACTCCACTCATCCGAGATGTCACCCACACGTGCACATAGTCAACTCAAGAAAGATGTCAAGGACATGTAGTGGAGGAAGTGTGAACTCCGATGCAATCATGAGGGATGATTACGAAGAGGGGCCATGATGACAAGGTAGGTGGGGACCAACAGTCCAAATATGGCCAACAAATACTTTGTCAGCTCACCCTCCATCACCAGAAATATCCATAAAGAGTAATAAATACCCCTCCCTGAGCACTCTCACCACCTTTTCCTTCATTCTCTCCTTGTAACTCAGCTACAACAGTCTCCTTGTGCCCCCATAGCCTCGTAACCATCATCCTCCATCGATCTCTCCTATATACCACTGTCGGAATTTCTACAGAGTACTTATAGGTTTTACAGGAGCACCTACAAGAATTCTATAGGAGGGACAACAGGCTTCTACAAGAGGGGTAGTGAGTTGTTTTGAAGGGAGAAAACACGGGTTTTAGCACAATTTTTGGTCTGAGGAAGTATGTTCCATGCATTACCCCATTGAATATAAATATATGCAACAAGTGGTTTCAAAATGAGGAGGAAATAAGCCTTTAGGAGGAGAAAATACATAAGAAACAATTCTGCTGATTTAAAAAAAAAACAATCTCCTTTGTTTCTTTGTTTTTCTAAAAAATTGTTGTCTCCATCTCCATATTTGGTTTCCCAAAAGAGTATAAACAAAATGACAAGAGGGTTTATGAGGAAAGAGCCCACCAACTCCACTAGGTTTCATGCACATCCCCAAGTAGTGGACATATTCACAAGACCAAATTGGATGAACATTTTTGATAAATTACGAGGGTTTGATGAGGAGATTTCCCAAGAATTTTCCCACTCGTTGGTCCCTCACACAAGAACACATGTCACTGTCACCTTTAGAGGTCTTTCGGTGGAGATAACCCTTGAATTTATCAGTAGGGTCACTACCCTTCCTCTTGGGCTGCCTTGGAGTAAGGATGAGAAACCAATTGGCCAGGATGCCAAGAAAAACTTCTTCCAAAATAATGAAACCCACGTAGAGGATAAAAATGGCATTAGAAGCGCTAGCATACCATATCCTTGGGATAAGTTTAGCTACCAAATAATCAAATACATTTTCTGTGAGGGGAGGTCTAGAATTGTCTATAATGATTATCACTTTAGAATCCTTTATGAATTAAGGTATGACATGGACACTCCAACACCTCAGAAGCTCAGCACGCCCTACTTTATCTTGTAATCCCTCATTGACTCAAGCACTAACGTTTAAGTAGGGAATTCAAAGCAGCTAGCTCACCATGGGTTAATCAAAATTTTAGTGGAAGAAGCCCTCCATACATTTACACTCCCTATAGCATGGGACATCTTCCAAAACAAGATAGTTGAGGATGACATAAAGGCCTTAACCTATGATGTCAGTCCTATTGGCAATGAGGAGGAAGAGCAGCAAGGGGGAGAAGGTGAAGCCACTGGTGGCTTAGTAGAACAAGAAAGGAAGGAGGAAAAACTAAGATAGAGGAGGAGAAAGATGAAGAAAAAGAGCAGGAAGAAATAGAGCAAACATAGATAGAAAAAGAGACAGAAGGAGGAGAAAGAGAGGCATAAAAGGTAGAAAAAGGATAAGGGTCCCTTAAGACTCTTGAAAAGGAGGTAGTAGCTGCCCTCGCTACCCTCAGTGCACCAATCAAGCCAAAGCAAAAGAGGAAAAGGCATGCCTCCATGTATTTCAGGGCTAGGAAGAGCACAAGAATCAAAACAGGCAAAACTCAGCCCTCTTCAAAAGTGCCAATTACAATTGAAGATTCAACCTCTGCCAAAGGGAAAGAATCCCCTTCCACGGCACCTATCACATATGAAAGGGGACTCCTAGATCTCCCACATGGAAAGAAAAGGTAGAACTACAGGACCCAAAAACAGTCCTACAAGAGGCTGAGACAATTCTACATGAGACACTGTCAAAACTACAGGAGACCGAACAGTTTGAGAAAATGATAGAAGAGCAACGACAGGAGAAGGAGGAAGAACCAGAGATACAAGAATCTGATCCGTAGCCTAGTTTGGCTTCCTACTACAATATGTTTCAGGGAGGAAGGATAATCCCACAAAAGTTTGCAATTCCACTATTCTTTGAATTAGAGAAAGAGAGAATAAGAACACATAGGTGGATGCAAATAGCCAAATTCAAAGGGGTTGAGGATGTTGGCCATATGGAAAACAAAATCAGGGAAATGGACAAATAGTTGAGTGCTATCAGACATAGGGAAGCAATTACAAGAAGCCACCTTGAAACTGAAAATGAAATGTTGAGGAGGCAGTTGCAAGAGAAGGAGACTCAGCTAGCATGCATGGCCAGCTTATCCATGGAGGCATTGCAATGTTGAACACCAACGAAATCTTATGGCCTATATCTCAAGGACCAATGGTTACAATTCCATATAAAGACTTTGGCACAAAGAGGCACTAAAGAGAGTGCCAATGTACAAGCACTCTATGTAGAGGCTGAATGTCAACTGGATTGGTCTCAAACTAAGTCCCCCACTGTTGTTAGGCATGCTGGAAGGCAGAAGAGAAGAAGAAGAGGAGGAGAAGTGGGAAGAGATAGACAGGAAGGTAGGATTCTATGACAAGGAAGAGCAGACTACATCAGAAGCTTGGAATGCTAGGGAGGCCACTAGGGCCATAAAAGATGAGGAGATGGACTAAGTTGCTTAGAGGATGAGCCACACTTTTAGTAGGGGGTGATGATGAGCCTCATAAATGGGTAATTATATGGGCTCATTTTACCTCCTAACCTAGTCAAACCAACCATTCTCTTAGCTTATTACATTATTTTCTTATTATATTGATGCTTATAGAGTGAGTTGACTTAGTTATTGTGCCATGTGGTCTAATGTGTATTTAATGTAGATTATTGATAATTTTCGAAGTCAAAGTCAAGGATCCAGTGGACAAATGGTAGCAATAAATCGAAGTGGATAGAGGAGAGGACTTCTATGAGGGAATCCCCCTCATTTATTACTCCTCACTTTGAGTTCCCCTTCATTCAACTTGAAGTACAAGCAGCCGAATCATGCACTAGGAGGCAGCCGAGCAAGTGAAGGATGACTGATGATTATCTCAAGTTTTGGGAACCAAGCCTCCCAGATTTTAAAGAAGCTATTGGTAGCTTCATTTATATAAGTAGAAAGGCCTAGGGCCTCACTAGGGTCAGATTTTTGTTGGATATTTGCTTATGTAAACTCTGCTCAACTTCGAGCTTATTCTTTGTGACAGTTTCATGTAATCATTGGAAATAAAGATGGAATCTTTTTTGAGTTAGCACTGAGTTACCTCAGAGGGCTGAAGCTCTTGGGTTAGGGCCCAATCCAAGTAGCCAAGCTCCTCTTTACTATATATGTATGCTTTGTTTCAGTTGGTAGATTAATTTCCTATTAGAAGTAATTTTTTTATGGTTAAGAATAGGTTGCTTTTGATGATTCAATAGTTTGCTTCCGTTTGTACTTTCTATAGCAAGTTAAACAGTGATCAACAAAGATTCAAAAGGCTAGCAACAGTTCCTTGGCCTCTTTTCCTCCCTTTGGGACCATGATTTGAGGCAAAGACTCTCTTGCTGCCCCAAAAACATAGATTTTCCTCATTCATAGGACTTCTAGTGTTTGCAGCTTTTTAGTAGGTTAATAGTCCAGTTTTGTTTTTCTTTAGATCTCATTCATCATGCTCACTTCTTGATTTGCAATAGAATTCTTTCATGCTTTCCTTTCCTACAACATTTCTCAACATTTCCTTTTCTATATCATAATTTAGACCATTTTTATGCAAAAATCTGTTTTTCCTAAATGCATTCATCTCACTTGTTGCTTGATTTCCTTGGTTCACTGTCTGTTTCTATGCAGTAGATCTCTTCTAGCAGTAGGCCAATTTATTAGTGATCATACCCTCCATCTGATCCATGCCTTATAGGTCGCCCAAGTTTCACCTCAAATTTGCCCTAGTTTCCTGCATTTTTCCATTGAACTTCTTCTCTCCTTGAGCAAACCCAATCATCTTTCTCTCTCCTACTGATTCATGGTAGACCTTAGGTTCCCTAACACCTCATTCCAATCGCCATCCACCTTTTCTACCCACTCTCACACCCTCAAAATAGTGAAAACTACTCTCGGCCTCCTTTTGTGGGCCTCCTGTAGAACGCAGTTTTCCTCCTGTAGATTTCCTGTGTCCTCTTGTTGATTTTCCTGTGGGCTTTCTTTTGAAGGCCGAGTGTGGAAAAAAACCTCCAAAAGGCCATATGAGACCTTCTAGGACCCATCCACACTATCCTACATCCTTTCACGTGCCAAAACTACCCTCCAACGCCACCTATTCGCTACCACACTCACACACAATAAATTATATGCATGTCAAATTCGCATAAAAATACATAAAAATCTAAAAATATGTTTTTTGCTTATTTACTTCCAGAAATAGCATAGTTAGATGTTGTTTACTTCTTTAAGTAGGCAATGACATTTTTTTCATGGTTTTCATAGTGCTTTCTGCAAAAGTAGAATCAGTTGGTTAATTAGGGTTTTCTAGGTTTGCTTTACATTTCAGTGTTTCTTCTTTCTGCAGTTAGAATAACATTTATCTTTCTTTCTTTCTATCACATATAGAGCTTCCTCTGGAATCCATAGAAGTTGGCGTGAGTCCCTAGTGATCTTGCGCCGGTTGACCAAATGACAACCTGCAGTAAGAACTAGTACTTGTGCATAAAGCAACGACGCTTCCAAGTTTCCTACGAACTACCAGATTTATAAGAGTAAAGTAAGCAGCCCAGCAGTTGCAGCATTATTGCTGCAATACTAGTGCTCACCAGTTACTTTGATATGATGATTAAAGATGATTAAATCAATGTTTTAATAATATTAATTATGATTTGATGGTACATGCACATAATTAACATATTATTGTGATGATATAGATGTATTGATTGAACTAAACAACCCTGAAAAATAATGTTTTTTTGAAACAATTTAGTTTCTAAATTTTATATACACCTAATATATATATTTAATAGTCCCATTATTATATAAATATATTTTAATCAATTTTCAAAATTAATATCATAAATATAGATCAAGTTTATATTTTTTTTTGTAAGTGGGGTGGGAATCTTCGATTTGCATGTCCATATGTACCCCACTACGGGAGGGGTAGCCCAAGATTTGAACCAAGACTTACCGTTAGGTGAGACTTCATTCCACGGCCCTTGCAGCTTAGGCTTACCCATGTGGACTAGATAAAGTTAATATATAAATAAATAAAAAAAAAATAAATATAAAAATGATATATTCAAATAACACTACCAAGTAGATGAACAATTCATCATTAATAATATAAATATATAAAATGTTTATTTTATATGAATGATCAATTTTAAAATATTCCAACACTGATATGATTTCTTTTGTCTTTGATATATCATCATTTGTCTGTCTTTTATGTTCTCATGTATATCATCATTTCCCTGGCCAGAATTCCATTGGAAACTGTCTTTACCGTTCTCCTGTATATCTATATTGTAACTTCTCCTCTTTGTCTTTTAGGTTCTGCCTGGCCAGGCTCGTGCATGACAAATTGATATAAAATATACATAATGTATGATTTGATTTGAATGTCATAATGATTTGATATACATAAAACCAAAATTATATAACACAAGCTTAAGGTATGATCATATAAACCATTTTCATTTTTTATAAATATTATAAATGGTTTGATACACAAATTCATAATTATATTCTGATCTTTGAAATTCATAATTATATTCAGATATTTGAAGATCTCTGATATTAATTTTAATTGTCCAGTGCATATAGTGGAAAGAAAAGATATAGCAATTTATTATTCAGGGGTTCATAATTCATCCTCAAAACTTTGTTTACACTGGTCAATACATAATTAAATTTTTAATCATATCATTTCGAGATACAGCAATCCAAATTTAATCATGTCATGTAATCAATGAATGGTGTAAGAGTTTATCTTGCAGAGATTCATAATTCCTCCACACCATTGTGTTTATTCTTTGTAAAAATTTAATTTATTTTTTAATAGTAATTAATGAGTGTTGTAACTGTTTATCCTGCAGGGATTTATAAAAAATTAATTTATTATTTAATCATATAATTTTGAAGAGAAGTTGCGTAGTAATTAAGGAAAGATTTAATACTTTCTCAGGCAGGAATTGATAATTTCTCAACAAATTTGTATTTACCAATTTATTTTATTTTATTTATATTTGAATTTTTTTTTTAATAATTTATAAATTATATATTGGATGGTTATGAATTTAAAAAGATAAAAATATCATAAAATAAAATTTTTTATATTTATATGGAGAATATTTTTAAGTAATAATTGGAAATAATTTATATTTTATGAAGAATAGTTTTGGAGGGATCTCTAAACAATTACTGCAACAAAGTGGAAAGATGATTCTCATTTGTTCCAAACAGTTGAGAGAACATATATATATATACTTGGAGGGATAGCTGGAACTCAATAACAAGGCTTGAAGCCATTGCAACAAAGTTCATCCTGTCACTTGCAAGAATGGAACTAGTGGGAGGATAATAATCATTTCTCCCAACCACATGAGATTGGTGTTACTATGTATGTGTGTGTGAGTGCATGCATTTTGGTTTGTTAGGGTGTCAAATGAGTTGCAGGCAAATTTTCTGGTTTAAGAAACCATGATCCAAAGGCATTTAAGTATCCAAAATCATCACCCATGGATTACACCTTTCCACGGTCACACTAACTCTTATCATCGCTACTTTTTTTTTGGTATCTCCTCCCACCATCATGAGTTTCAAACCTTAACCACTTTATGAGAAGGAACTTGTAAAGCACTTAGGACTGCAACACAAATGTGTGATAATGCAATGACAACTAGACCACATGAAATTCATCACAAAGATATATAGCTAGGAAAGTAGGTCACATTGGATGAGTAAATGTGTGAATGGGATTGCAAAGTGTGAAGCAAGACGTGCACAGAGATGGCAAGACACCGATCGAATAAAAACCCACATGAAATTTTGGGCTTACTCACCTAGGTGCACGGTGTGGCATGATGGCATGCAAAGAGGTTCAATAGACACAATGACACTAGGAGAGGTTCATTCATTACAACAACACAATGAGAGGTTCAATCGACGATAGGAGTAAGTGGAATGTGCAAGCAGGTTGGTTGGGTGCACATAAGATGCATCAATCCTATGAGTGGGTTGAGCTTTTGGGTGAGTCAACACACTCTCACATGGGCATGTTTCATTAGCTTGAAATACCCAATTGAAGTTTGGGGTTTTTGCTGAGTGTGCACAATGAATCAAAATGTCAGCCCAAAGAAGATGGAAAGATGCAACCATTCAATGGTTGGGAAGCACTCTTATATATTTGCAACTAGAGGAGGGGAGAAAACAAACAACAAAGGTGGGGACACATCACACAAAGGTGTGCACAAGGAAAAGGGACATGAAACAAGCTTGTGGAAGAGAGGACACATGACTATAACATGCTTACCACATGTTGGAATGTTGGGATGAAGAATTTGGCATGTGTTAGTGGAGAATCTCAATGTATTCTACAAAATTTGAGGTGTGAATCCTACTGAAGTTGGGGTTGGGGAGTTGGGTGAGCATCCTACTGAGCTTGGGAAAATGATATGTTTTCAAGGGGAAGGTTGTACAAGTTGCATGATCCGATTGTAATGACTATGCACCATGCTTCTGTAATGGTTTGTTGGAGCCACATTACATGTAGTAATTTTCATATCATATATTAAAATTTTTGGTGTTAGGTTCTGTTGGGCCACCCGTCCATGTTCTTGTATACATATGTATGATGTACGATTCAACATTGGAAATTTGGTTAAGTGTAATATTGTAAACAAAAGAATTAAGTAAATAAGAAGTAGAGAGGCATAATCTAGGTTTAGTACAACTAATTTGGTTCAGTCATTGGGTTGAAATGATTGTGATGTTGCATGTCACAAGAAAACATGTCATTGTGATCTAGGCAATTTTTGCAAGGGCATGGAAGGTGGTTGTTTGGTCAATTTAGTGTTGTCTAAATTGCTATCATAAATTGTCAACCCGGGGCTTGTAAGCTGATGAAGTGAAGTGTACAATATATACTTAAGTAGCCTTTCCTAGTTCTTTTTGTCGTTTTTAGTTTATGTCTAAATTATATTCCTAATATGATGTGATGAATTTATAAACAAGTGAGTGAATGTGTGTGTATGTGATGATTTCTAAATGCTTCTTAAATTTTAAAGAGAAAAAACTTGAATAATGACTTGAAATGAAACTAAAGCATCAAATGAAAGCAAAGCATTAAACAAAAGACTAATGGCACTAGTCCAATACCCTTACTGCTGTTAGAAATGGAAATGATATTTACATTAACTCTGCTGAAAGCAAAAGCACTACTCTAGGAGTCCAAAATTTAAATGACAAATCACACTATGTATTCTTCCTTAACCTTCTGCCTTTAGCTGAATTGATCATGTGAAAAAGAAGAGTTAGGAGTGAATTGGCAATATGAGTCTAAAAACTAAATAAATCAAGTTGCAGTTAGATAATATTTTGGTCCCATAAAGATTATTGCATTATGATAAACAGAACCATTAAGAGATTAGCATCTTGATAAAACTTTGATAAAGTAAACCAAATAAAGAAACTAGCTAATCAAGTAACTAATGAAAATCACAGCAAAGAGTTAGCAGTTGAGGTAAGACACTTCAGATGCCACTAGTGTTAAAAAGAAGTAAAAGCACATTGTCCCGGGCTCCTAATCAAAGCTGTAAAAACACACTGATCAGTCATGAAGATTAAAGAAACACAAAACAACATAATTCAAAATTGTACATTAATATACATGATCAAGTAAAGAAAAAGAAATGCAGAAAAGGAAATTCAAAGGCTACTGTACAATGGTTGTAGCAGACAGGGGCCCTCCATCCACTTCAACCAATTAAAAGATCAGCTACACGGATAGAAACATAACTGTCTTCTTCAAATTAAATCAACTCATAATAAACACAGTGGGAAGCATAAAACGCTTTATAAAAAGGTCTTCAAAATAGAGTTTATAACAGCAAAGTATTAAACAACATCAGACTAACTATTCAGCGTATGGAAATGCTTTATTTATAGTAAAAGCATCAACTGTCTTATGCGTAAATGAAGCTAACTAACAGCTAGGAAAAGGACACGTCCAGCAACACTGAGCTCGAATCTAGGGAACGGTCATCGTGGTCTAATAAATCTGATGTTGGATTATGGTCCCCTACAATCGTCGTGGCTAACGGAGAAGCCGGCTGTGACTTACGTGCTCCAACCGAACACACAGAGCCGTGCCACCATTTGCAACCTTGCTGTTTGACCCAAGCTACCTCCACGTTGACCGGGGTGTCGTTGGCCAATTTGGCTGAACCGATAGCACACATACCATGTACACAGTCATACAAATTTTCCCATGTGGCTCGTTTCTCTAGAAGACACGTGGATCATATCAAACAAGAAAATAGCTGCGGAATCTGGGATCAGCTGTGGAATCAGTGCTCAGCTGCGGAAACCTGTAACAGCTGCGGAATTGCTATACTTGAACTAAAAATCTAAACTAACAGTCAACCATTAGCACAGTTAGCAAATCATGTTAAAAAGTCCTATAATGCAATGATTTGAACAAGTTGATGAAGGAAATGATGACAAAAGAAGGAGATAAGTAGGAAAAAGGTTGTTGGGAGGATGGGTAAATGAGTGCAGGTTTGAGGCTCAACAACTTCCTTACAAGATGCAAAATTCCAAACTCTGGATCTCTAGGATGAGGAATCCATATATAGATGTTTGCAGGTGGGTGAGTCAGCTTCTGGGATTTTGATTAGTGTCCTCTCTCTGATATTTCTTGGCTCCACTTGGGGATTTCATGATCTCTTACTCATCCCTGGGTGAATTTAGAGAGGCAAGTGTCACAGGAGAAGTTCCTGGAAGATTCCATGATCATCCACCTTGAAAATTGTCTCTGCCATTTGTCTACTCTCGCCCATCGTATCCCATAAAAAGGCTTTTTAGTATGCATTGCACCCCCCGTGTGCATTAGGTGGGATGCATCGCACTTTGACCATGGGGCAGGTGAGATGGCCCAGCTTTGATCATTTTTGACCAATTTTTCATGGAGAACTTCTGGGAGATGATGTAATCAGCTGACCTTGTTCCTTTAGGGTATAAAACAACACTTTTAAGGACTTAGAATCCCTTGGTTTATGGACATATAATATTGGGGTTGCAATGCCCAAATATGTCTATAACAATGTGGATGCCACTATATTTATCTTCCTACATCTTGAGGAATTTGAATGCCTCCTAGTCTCTTAGGATTTACCATGCATCCACAGTGTAATCCAGGGATCTCTAGGCCCAATAGAGAGAAAATGCACCTCTTGGCTTAACTGTATATCCCACCATTCACTAAAGAGGATTCCTAGGCCCACCGAGGCACACAATTTGGCTTTACCACAACCCACAGTCTAGTTCATGGGTTACTAGACCAGTGGATTTGGTCATCCTCATTTTCATTTAGGTTCCAATACCACCATGTGTTTGTCAGCTCGGAGATCCACCCCACTCATCTTTAAATATAATTTTTCCATCCCCCACAAACTGCAAGAGAGAACCCATCTCATCAAGGCTATCAAGAAATGGAAAGTCTAGGCTGAAAATAGTGTCACACCGGGAAAAACTCATGCCATGGTAGAAACGAAGCACATGCAATCACATGCATGCTAAATCTAGCAAGCAAAATACACATGCAAGTTGATACCTATAATAAATCCTCTTGTAGATTCTTGATCCTCACTTTCCTTGCTTGATCCTTACTTCCTCTTACCTTATTTTCCTTTCTTGCTCCAATGCCAAAGACCTCCAAGAAAACTCTAAGTTTCCAAGAGTATGAAGGAGACGGAATAACGAGAGCGCTCCAAAGCTAAACTAACCAAGTCCCACCAATTGATCCTCATAAGATTTTTATTAATGAGGCCTCTGTTTTCTTCATTTTCCATTATTTTCCGTCAATTTCCTTCTCACATGCAACATGTGACCTCTCACCTTCATTTCCCCCTAATTTCCATTATTTTCATAAATAAATGTGCCAAAATACCTTTTTTCCTCTTTAATGCCTTAGTCATTGCCTTTTCTGATTTCCTTAGCCATAAACAACCAAATAAACATGCACTAGGATGTGTTTCCTACCATCCATCTTGGAATACATGTCCCATCATTTGTGGTATTTATATATCCTTTACATGAAATTTTCACGAGGGCCTTTATAGAACCCTCCCCCTTAGGGGAATACCGTCCTCGGTGTTTAACCAAACCTATAACCAATAAGACCGCTAAAAGCAAAACATACTGCCCATGGAACTTTATAATACAACTTGTCTCAGTACTTACAATGAATGGCCCACTCAAAAGCAAATCATTATGACAAGATGACCAGATAAAAATCACACATTATAGTGGAGCTATATAACAACATTCACTTAACCAACAAATAAATGATACAATGCCCATATTAGTTAGCAAGGGAATTCATAGGCTCACACCTCCACCGTCAAAGTAATACCAAGATTCACCTCCTTCCCAGGAAGTTGAGAATCCATTGCAAAGTCAAATCTGCATCCAATGTCCACTAGTATAAGCATGTGCCACTTTTCCTCTCAATGAATAGTTACCAGCTCATTGTTCTAAGGCACACTAGAAAAGTGAATCTTATTCCATCTGGTAATGCTAATGACCAAAACAGATCCATCTATGATCTTCCCTTCTCTGCTACGATTTCCCTTTGGAATCTGGTCACCACTTCTATGCAGTAACTCACCTTCCAAGTTCCATTGGTACCCATATCCCAGGAATTGCATCCCTTGGCAAGGGTTCCTTGCATTGAAAGATACAAAAAACAAGCCATATTCATACCTCAACACATGATACATGTCATAGCATGCTCATGGAAATGAATGAACACTACTGGGTACCAGTGTCCCACAATTTCCCTGTTATTGAAGTGCTCTACTAGTTGATTTCAACAACGCAACTAAGCATGTTCATGCTTCCTATACCAAGCACATAATTTCCATTAGATTTAAAATAAATTGAAATAACATCAAATCATACCTCATTGGTAGCTCATCAATAAGGTACATTTGCCATCATGTTTGCTTCCTGTCAGAACATGTCAAACTAGCATAATTGACCAAATCAACATATACAGAGATATCACATCAGGTTAGCTCAAACAAAACCATCATAGATCAAAATCATAAATCACATGTAACCATCATAAACCAAAATGATAGATCCCATATATTCATCATATACCATAGTCATAAATCACATGCATAATAAAACTGGAATAATATATTAATACTTATCCTTTAATCAATCTTAGGTTCCTCCTTTTTTTGTATCTCACAAGCACTCTAGGTTGGTTGCCACATTAGACAAACACCCACCACCTTCTCCTCAGCCGTACACTCATACCCATAGTGTGCATCACAAACATACAGCCACAACTAACACATAACACCATGCCATACATGCACCTACACCTGATGTACAACTCGTACACCTACAACCATTTTACAATATAGTTCATCCATCTATATACAATTTTAAATACCACTCAATAGATGTACCTACATAGAGTACAACACAACAAATATGCACGTTGTTGGCTTATTTGGGCCTAACCTAGGTTCAGAAGAGTTATTAGGCAAACAAATCCCGCACTACCGGACCTTTCAGTAACAGTCCACAGAGTATGGACTGACATCTCACCCGAGGTAGCAGGGGAGGGAGCTGGAACTAGGCTTCTGTACCCTTGGGATGTCTTGATGTGTTCTGGAGGGGTCGCAAATTGATTTGTACCCTCACGCCACTTTGCACAGTTATCAAGCTTCCACATAGATCCTCACCGACATGCTCTTGTTATTATGAGTTTATTATAGATCTAACCTACTTCTTAAGGTCTCTAAGCACACATTTAACACCAAAAACCAATACGCGCAATCATAAATATGCATAAATTTAGAACATAAGCAACAGATCGATTCTTAATAAAGCACGCGACGATTTAGAAACTCTTATCTTTATTTGTCTCCTTCTTAGTAAAACCATATTCGCCCTATGCACTCAGCTGTAGGGGTCCATGCACACAACTGTGGACTCTATTAGGCCTCGGCACACATAGCTGTAGAGCCTCTATCTATCTACCAACACCCTTGAATCGGACTTACAGACACAAAGAGAATATTGCCTTCATAAACCCATAACATTAAGATCCAAAACCAAAACTGACTTCTAACCTTAGAGCCTTGCTCTATTTATACATTCCCATGGCCCACGAACCATGGGCAGGCTGACTCACTTTCTATTTTCTTACAATATTTTTGGGCAGACAACCCTTTGACTTGACTCATCATAATTCTCATGGATACTTTACCATACTATTACCCAAAATTGCAAAGTTTAAGCCCCAAAACTATTACACGGGACCTCCACTACCTAACAGGTCCCCAACAAAATCATTGTGACTCATCCCAAGTCACTCGATTAGTGCAGTAATTTTCACACGAAGGTCCTTCAGTAATTTCTACACTTTTCTTACACTCGCCACAAAGTCTTCCACCATCTACTGTACCCATTCTACACGGGCTATGTTGGCCCTCAGTTTTGGTCTACTTTTGCTTAGGGAATCCTACTTAATCCTTATATTTTCCATCCATTTTCCATCACCTCCATCTCATTTTGATGTATTTTATGCATATTTAGGTGTTTAATTTTAATTTTGCAATTTCTAGAAGTTTTTATGAAAATTGAGTTTCAAGTGCAATTTTGGACTGAATTAGAAATTCTCGTAATAGCTATGTGGATGACATGTTTGCAGGACACTTGGGCTCGAGTTTGATGCATGGATTGACAGCTTGGGAACTAGGACTAAGCTAACTCCACTTGGTTCGGCCAGAACAAGCTTTATTAGGCCCGGTCAAGGCTGGTCAAACATGACTAGTCACCAGAAAATCCCTAGGAAATAGGGTAGTTTTGAGATTTTATGGGATTGACCATATTTCTTGGGATGAATTGGATGAGTTCGACTTAGATAGGTGGATATGAGCAGATATGAGTGTTGGAGATAATATAGATCAGTTTGTTTCATTAAACCTCTATTTAAAGCCAAGACTTTGATGGCTTTTGTAATGGAATTTGTATGTAACTTTTGTATAATTTGAGTTGGGAGCTAATTTGAAGAACTTGTTTCATTCCAATTTCTTGTTCATGATTGGTTGATTTACTGAAGTTTCTGTAGCTGAGATTTCTTCAAGTGTGCAAGGCAAGGGTGGAGGGCCCCCACTCCAGGCTAAGTACACTTCTTTGTTAGACTAGTTTAATTTTCCATAAGTTGGTTATTTTAGAACTTGTTTATGTGCTTTGCTCCAGATTGGTTTATGGTTGATGTGTGATGATTTATTTTATTGACTCTTAGTTTCTTCACCACTTTAGTAAGATGGAATAACAAGGTGTTCAAGTTGAACACTCCTTCTGTTAAATTGGTGGATTGAAACTAGGTTTTCCTTGATTACATGCAAGCAATTT
The DNA here is from genome assembly GCA_000404065.3 of Pinus taeda. Taxonomy (NCBI): domain Eukaryota; kingdom Viridiplantae; phylum Streptophyta; class Pinopsida; order Pinales; family Pinaceae; genus Pinus; species Pinus taeda. The sequence goes on from APFE030304351.1 coordinate 20,115, forward strand.
TTCTTATGAATATTCAATCTTCAATTGATAGCATTATGGTGAATGAATCATGATGGGAAATACCAAAGGTCTCTTAAGTTAAGAGCCTTCCTTCATTGATGATTTGTCCATCTTAAGATATTGAGAGCTTGTAGTTTCTAATTTCTATCCATTAAGTAATAATTGAGGAAGAATTGGACCTCTTAAGTTAAGAGCCATTTCAGCTTTCCTTCATTGCAAGGTGAATTGAAATTATTAATGTAGGCTATATTTGTAATATGTACTTCTTTAAATCTCCAAATTTTATCTTCTAAACTTGATTATATCTGATGTCCATATACAATGGATTTGCCTCCAAGTTTTACAAACCTGGATTGATAATTAAATACTTGTGTTAATTTAGTCAATAAATTAGCCCAACATTTTGGCGTTGTTGCCAGGGACAGTAATTATCAACATAGTCAAATAGAAGATAAACAAAAACACTAAAAAATTTAGTTAGTATACATTTCTCTTAGTTATGTTTCTTTATGCCTAGAAACAAAGATCATAAAATTAGGTTTCTAAAACAAAACCCCCCATCAAAAACCTAAAAAAAAAAAAAAAAAAAAAAAACTACAACATCCATTTTCAACGACAAGTTCTAAAAGATTATGTTAAAGAATAGGTTACAATACTACTCCATTTTTCAACATTCTTTCTCATCCAATCTTTATGATCAGATAAATTTTCATGTCCAAACATTCATTAAAGTATTACTTTCAAATTTGGATATGAGTTTACTTATGATCTTGTTACGAAAATAGATGCACTGAAAATTCTCTTATACTTAAGAGAATGAATTAGTTTTCTAAAATAGAATAGGATCAAATAGAATAAATAAAGAAGTAGAATGAATATAAGACTTCCATAATAAAATTTGTTTCAAACAATTTCTTCAAATCATTGTTCAATATTCATTTGAAAGGACTACATGGAAAAATGCAGTAAGAACAAGCCTATTTTGGGTAACTATATAGGATCATTTTTAAATCATGTTGTTTTTTTACATATCTCTTGAAATATAGTTTTCGAATCCATTTTGAAGTTCTCAATTTATATCACAAATAAAAATGTGATCAAAATCAAAACTAGGTCTCAAGTGAAATGTTGAGGACAGAGTTAGTACAACCTATATTTGAGGTGTCTAATGGAAACATTTTTATCTGAAATTCTTAGGGGTGATAGCCCTTTTAATATAGTTTCCAAATCAATTTGAATCACTTCAATCAGGTATCAAATGAAAAAGTTAATCTTGAAATACTAACTGCTTGTTGAACAATCTGCATGGTGACAATTTTAGGTCTTGACTGTTCATTGGAATATTTGAAATAACAAATCATCTTCTTTTCAAAACATGTTTATATGAGAGATACATATTCAAGTATAGTTTAAGACGCAATTTAAATCATCCCATTTGGAGGTGAAATGAAAAAGTTATGCCACATTTAGTCACTGCATGTCTTCAAAACAGCATAGTAAAACTCGGTCTCCTAGGTCTGTTCATAACCAATTTTGTGATATCAAGCCTAAAAAATTTTAAAACCTATTTCTACTGGAAATAAAAAAATGAATCTACTTTAATCTCCAAGTGTAATTACATTGATCCTATCCTTATCGAAGACGTTACAATTCAAATGGTGACTGTTGGTCTAGTTACAAATTCACAAGAAGCTCTATCAAACATGGCACTCCTTATAATTTTTATCATATTATTTTAAATCATTTTGAAAACCTGTTTATGCAGGAGGTATCCATATGGATTCACTTCAACTTGGCTTTTGAACCACTCTAATAGGATATAAAACAAATATTTGGTAAGAAAAATACCGCTAGGAGGTCTAGGCTGGCCACCATTCCTCAAAGGGTTAAATAAATGCATTATGTTTGTCTATCATATTTGGACTTGTTTTCTAAGCAATGCTTGTAATGATTTACATGTTTATTGGAAGAAGAGAGACTATACACCTCTCCTCCTCCATCATCTAATGTTGTATTGGAGGCAAGTGCTATGTTTTTGCAGGTCATAAGAAGAATGAAGGAGTGAACTCCATGGATGAAGTAATTTTTAAAGTCAAATTAATATTCTAGAATATGAATACAAATGTTCAAGTCAAAGAAAAGTGAAAATTCACCTGATGTTGAGTTCATTCAATGAAACTTAAACTCTTGAAGCTTGCTCTTAGATGCTGACCACCAACACCACCAAACCCTACAACATGATCGAGATCAAAGAAAAAAGACATGAAGCTAATCATTAGAAGTAGTCAAGTTCAGTACCATGTCAAGTCACATCAATCTTCAAAGAAGCCTTTCATATTGCATTCATATTGTTGAATTCATATTGTTCATCATCCATACTGTATGTTAAGCTCCATGACCATGCATGTTGAAGTCCCGATTTATTACTATATCATGACTTCAATATAACCTATTTCCATAAGCTTTCATACTTCCATACTCCATTACACCCCACCTCCATCTAGAAAAGAAAAAAATAAAAAAAAATAGAAAGAGATCAAAAATAATAAAGGAGTTTGGTTGTGAAAATCCACGAAAGTGGCACAATACAAACTCGAATTCATATTCGAAAACCAACCAGCTTGGCCAATATGAATTCTCTATTTTGTTTTACCATTTCTTCAAGTTTTGTTTGTAGGAATCATCCTCCAAAATAAACAAGACTTGAGGACAAGTCTTCCCATTAGCAAGGGGGGAAGATTCGCAAAAATAAACTTAGTTGTGTAGCTGAGTTGACGACAGAACTTGTATCGTTAGCAGTTGGGACCTTAAATATGTTTGAATCAATTGTAGAGGGACCTGAAATGTTAGCTAAAACATGTATATATTGCATAAAAATATACATGACAGAAGGGACCTGAGTTATCATAAATCAATTGTAGAGGGACCTGAACGACATCAACAACCAATGGACCAAAATGAATGAAGGATGCTAGAATAAAAAGCATAAAGAAGCTATATCTATCTATGATATTTGATCAAGACAACTTCATCCAATATTGTTAAAGAATATCAGCATGTACCCAATACTACAGGGAAGTACAAGAATAGTAAGTACAAAATTTTGCTATTGTAAATTCAAATTTTTGTAGAATTTTTTAGACGTTGTTAAAATTGAGTTAATACCTGAATGCATATTTTATATTCATTACATTTACCTTCATCTTATATCCACTATTTTATGCCCATTATCTTATATTCTAAATTTACATTTACCCTAGACCTAATCCAATGTACATATGTACATATTTTTTATTCCATAACCCTAATCTATCATTATCCTTATAACCTACATTTCCTTCATATATTCCATATTCATTTCATAACCCTAACCCTACGTATTTTTCTATAAAGCAAAATGGATCAAAGTGAGGATTTAGTAAGTTGAAACCTGCACCGCAAATAAAACATTAGTATTATGGGAAATAATTTTAAACATGACCTAAATGGTCATTTTAAAATTAAAGAGATATATTACCAAACATATGGGATGTGTGCATTATGAGAAAACATACAAAATAATTCATGTATTAAATGGTAAAATGATACGATGGTGCAAGCCTTATGATAATACGCTTATTATGGTAATGAATTGCAAACCCAATGAGAAGTGATGAATGATGAATGCAAGTAGTTGTAGGCATTGGCAAAGGTGCAGAACAAAATCATGGATCATGCAATCGATATGGTATCACGGTAATGTACATATGACAACCACGACAAGATAGAAGGATGGCTTCAAATATGAATGCAAACAATAAACCAGATGGTGGTGACAGCACAGTTCAGCAGTCCAATGGAAACTATACACGGCATATCCGTCAAAAGGACAACAACCAAATAACAAAACGGTTAACTTTTCAACAAGAAGTCTGCAGTCCTGAAAACTTATGCAGTTATGAAATGCTGGGGGTTGTGGAGCAATGTTTATTAGCTGTAAAGGATATTCTGGGGCTGTAGAGGAATATCCGTAATAAAAATTGTGAGACTCTGAGCCGTGGAAAGTAGAAATAACAATGAAGAAGGTTGTGTATCACTGTGAAAGAAACCTTGCGTATAACAAACATAGAAAGAAACCTTGTGTATCATTGTGCTATGGAGCTTAACGTGGCAATAAAAAACAATGCATAAAACATAAACTAGTACTCAGAGAAAATACGATGGTATTGTGGGTTGGTTGCAGGAAACCCACAATGGATTGGAGTACAGCAAAATAGTAAAAACGTTTTAAAAAAAAACACAGAGAAAAAACCCACATTGCAGCACAACAAATCAAATAACAATAGTGAAAAAACCTGTACAGCTACAGTCAATGGTAAAAACGTTTTGCAGAGAAAAAAAAACCCTATGCAAAGAACAACTCTGCCATTGTTGTAGCTCAGAATCATGATTTTTTTTTTTTGCCAGAGAATAGCAGCCGGAGGATTAAGAGCATTAAAAACGTTTTGACAGAGGAGGTAAGGAAAAATAGTTGAGTCCGTGGGTAAATAGTGCCAGTTGGTTGCCCAAAATCTCATGGAAACTTCAGATAAGACTAGATTTGATTTGCTTTAGATCGCAGAGGTAAAGTCGGGATCATGGTTGCCGAAATCTTTGTTAAAAATTGTCTGTCATTTACTTAAAGTTCATTTATGCCATGAGGCGTTGAAACAAAGATTGAAGAGATATGGGTAATGTTGAGTGCTGTTAAAATAGTCCACATGTCGAGCAAGTAGCCAGGTAAATGCCGGAAAATCACCATGATTCCAAGATGTTATAAATGTAAATTTTAGATAAACAAACAATGAAGTTAATGGAATTAAGAATAAAAGGTCATGCATTGCCGATAAAGGGTCTGTTCATAAAGTATTAATTGCATAAACGAAGGTTTTTGAATAAAAATGGAGCACGTAACTTGTGTAAAATAGCAAGTTAATTACACCTATGCATACAATCAGGCAGTTCTATCAAATCGAGTTTGATGCATGAAAACGCGTAAATAAAACAGAGTTTTGGGTTGTATTACGGGTTGTGTATTGCAGAGGAATTTTTTTTTACAAGGGTTATATTGCAGGCATTCCAACCATATTTCGCATGCACACCACATCATTCAAATATCCCTCTGGGATCATATGTGTATTTGGCAAAGTCAAAACAGGGCTTTTGTATAAAAATGACTTGTATAGTAGGGTAGGCAGTGTGCGTGCTATTGTTATTGAGTTGAGGATGCATTTTTTTAAGTGCTGTTACAAGGATTATATTGCAGGCACTATATTGTGCATTTTTGCATAACAAGTATTGTAGATTACCAAAACAGAGGTGTTTTTACTATTGTTAAAGAGATTGTATTGAATGAACAGATGAATTCTAAATGTGCTTGTATTGAATTTGTGAATCGCTGGTGGACCAAATACTACCAGGTACGGAGAAAGATACACCAAGAGCGGTGTTAATAATGCTTATGGAGCCAGTTCGGGTAATGGCTTTGGCAACGAGAATTCGATGCCAACAATGGTTTTTCTAAGGGAAATCCTTGAACACGTATTCTGGACATTGGTAGTAAGGCCTCATAAAATTCTTTCATCATCAATATGACGATATCATAGCAAGGTTTATGTGTAACAAAAGGAAAAAAATTGCTTTTAGAATTTGGTATTTAGATTCCAATGGTATAAATTGTAAGCTTGTCTCAGTTTATGATAAAAAAAGTCGAAAAATAAAGGTAGCTTGGTTTAAAAAATTTATGCTAATGGAATCCTAGTTTAGAGAGCATAAGCAAGAGGTAAGCAGGATGATGGAGAAACATTTGAAGAAAAATTGATTGCAAATTGAATGATCATTCAATCTTAGTGATGCATTTCAATTTTAAGAAGCTACTATTTTTCGTTGCTTTTTCTGAGAAAAATAAACTGAAATTTGAAAAACGAAAACATGGGTTTTCTTCAGAACGAGCCTAATTAAGCTCTATGCGAGCATTTTTCTCGAATTCATTTCTTTTTGGGATATTTTTATGGTCCTTCCAACCCATATTTTGCAGATTGCATGGGTAAATCAGTGGCTAAATTGAAAGTGAATGCCTAGACATAAAAAATTTTGCTTCACCTAGGGAGATGTAAGGGCAACTGGATATTGGATGCTTTGAGTAAAATTGTTAATTTGAGAGGGAGATGGATCCTATGTTAGAATGTATTGGAAATTCAAGTTTTATTTGTTGTCTTCTCTAAAGCCGCTCATCCAGAATGATATATTGGTAAAGAGTGTCATCCACAAGAAAAGAGAAGAAGTACATGAAGGCATACATATCCTTTTACAGGTAGATCAAGAGAAAGCTTCATCTTCAAGGGACAGATTCATAGGTGCATCAGAACATCAGTCAACATACAGAGGCAGAAGATCAATGAGACAAACACAAGCATGAGGACATGCTTGAAGATCAGCAAGGGGGAGATGTTGGCCCCTAGTTTTGGTCTACTTTTGTTTAGGGAAACCTACTTAATCCTTATATTTTCCATCCATTTTCCATCATATCCATCTCATTTTGATGTATTTTATGCATATTCAGGTGTTTAATTTTAATTTTGCAATTTCTAGAAGTTTTTATGAAAATTGAGTTTCAAGTGCAATTTTGGACTGAATCAGAAATTCCCGTAATAGCTATGTGGATGACATGTTTGCAGGACACTTGGGCTCATTTTGATGCATGGATGGATAGCTTGGTAACTAGGACTAAGCTAACTCCACTTGGTCGCCAGAACAGCTTTATTAGGCCTGGTCAAGGCTGGTCAAACATGACTAGTCACCAGAAAATCCCTAGGAAATAGGACAGTTTGAGATTTTATGGGATTGACCATATTTCTTGGGATGAATCGGATGAGTTCGACTTAGATAGGTGGATATGATAGATATGAGTGTTAGAATAATATAGATCAGTTTGTTTCATTAAACCTCTATTTAAAGCCAAGACTTTGATGGCTTTGTAATGGAATTTGTATGTAACTTTTGTATAATTTGAGTTGGGAGCTAATTTGAAGAACTTGTTTCATTCCAATTTGTTGTTCATGCTTGGTTGATTTACTGAAGTTGCTTTAGCTGAGATTTCTTCAAGTGTGCAAGGCAAATGTGGAGGGCCCCCACTCCAAGCTAAGTACACTTCTTTGTTAGACTAGTTTAATTTTCCATAAGTTGGTTATTTTAGAACTTGTTTATGTGCTTTGCTACAGATTGGTTTATGGTTGATGTGTGATGATTTATTTGATTGAATCTTAGTTTCTTCACCACTTTAGTGAGATGGAATAACAAGGTGTTCAAGTTGAACACTCCTTCTGTTAAATTGGTGGATTGAAACTAGGTTTTCCTTGATTACATGCAAGCAATTTTTCTTATGAATTTTCAATCTTCAATTGATAGCATTATGGTGAATGAATCATGATGGGAAATACCAAGGGTCTCTTAAGTTAATAGCCTTCCTTCATTGATGATTTGTCCATCTTAAGCTATTGAGAGCTCGTAGTTTCTAATTTCTATTCATCAAGTAATAATTGAGGAAGAATTGGACCTCTTAAGTTAAGAGCCATTTCAACTTTCCTTCATTGCAAGGTGAATTGAAATTATTAATGTAGGCTATATTTGTAATATGTACTTCTTTAAATTTCCAAATTTTATCTTCTAAACTTGATTATATCTGATGTCCATATATAGTGGATTTGCCTCCAAGTTTTACAAACCCGGATTGATAATTAAATACTTGTGTTAATTTAGTCAATAAATTAGCCCAACAGGCTACCGATGTATCAGTGTCAGTTTCCATTGCTTGTCCGGGTTCATATACTTCCTGAATATGTTCTACCTTTCACCCTATGGTGGTGGAAACCGCGAATGCCTCATCAAGCCATGGTTGGATGCATGGTTTAATCACTACTTCCTTCTATCGCATGGCATCAACTTGTATCTTGAGAGCCTGGGCCTCCCTCATCTTGGCCAAGTGTTGCGTAGTAACAACCCTTTGCATGGTCACCCTGACATTATCATAGGCTAGTTGTAACTCCCTTGATTTTGTTTCCAACCACCGTAAGGTTGGGTCTTCCTTTAGTGAGGTCACCGTAACAAGTGACTGATCCAATAAGTTGGCACACTCCTATATGGCACATGCTATTTCTTCCCACCTAGACTGAATGATGTCTTTTCGCTGCTCTGTGACCTCAAGTGGTGTAGACGATTGTGATTTCAGTTTCCTTTCTGTGATTTGTAAGCTGAGGGCCAACTTGATCTTCACTGCTTCATCCTTTGCTTCGCGGAACCCACTGGTCAACTTGTGGATTTGTATGCCAATAGGTAGATCTATCACAATCTTAAGCTCGAGGGCATGGCAACATGCTTCCCCCACAATTTGCTCCAACTTCTGATTTTTTGCTACTGCTTCATCATGTTGGAGGCTCAACTTCTCTCTATTAATTTGTTGCTCACTGAGTACCTATACTACACATCCATCCCTAGCACAGAGCTCCACCGTTGTACTATCCTGGAGCTAGTATAAGCTCTCCCATGGGAGGTAAGCCAAATTTAATCGCAGCCCCGTAAGCTAGCCTAACACATCTCTATCCACCACATTGTCTACTATCAATGCTCCTACCAGGACTGCGATAGTATTAGCCATTTTGGCCTGTAGCAGTTGCTCAGTTACTAACATACCATAGGTCCATGGGTAGAAACTATTCCCAACTGCGAGGCCCATGCTTCGAGTTCCTATAGTTGCAGGCTAAATGCCCCCAACATAGTATGCTACTCTGTCATGGCCTCGTCGAGTGCTTCTCGGGTGACTTCGCGAAGTATATCCCCTATGTCACATAGGTCAGCTTTTGTCAATGTGATAAGTTCCCCATCCAACTTGTACACCTTGGTCTTCTTTTGTGACTTTGATCATTCTGTCAGCCGCAGTCGTTTCAAGGGCGAACTGGTGGTAGTTGGCGCTACACCTTCCATCCGTCGATCCATGCCCAACTCTGTGGTTACCTTTTGGTCGCTTTCATCCTTGGTCGTAGCAGCCCCTCCCGCTGTCGCCTTGTCTGTGGACACTTGCGCTACCACCCGGGCCACCTGTACTTCTGTGGCATGTTGGTCGTTGCACTTCTGTTATGCTAAGCACTTGGCCTCGGCCTTTTGTTTTTGAATGGTAGTCTCATTGCTTCCTACCACATATGGTCCATGCCACTCCAGTGGCCAAGTATCCAGCACTGCAAAAATAGCCTCATCGATGGCAATGAAGGGAAGCTTGGTCCATCTCTACACTGGATCATTGTGCACCCTAATGTATACATGGTTTATATCCGCTTTAAACTCGGCTACTTTTTTCACACTATCATATACCTAGGTAGATAGATGGGGTTGCTAGTTGATCCACTGTCCTATGTTCACGTCCATTAGTATCTAGTAAATCTTGACTTCTCAAATTCTTGCAGCATCATTCGTCGCCCAGCGCGATGCATATTTTGCAACCTCTGGCCAATCCTGGTCTAGGGAAGGAAACTGAATATCCTCATGTAATTCACTAGTAACCAATAACATGTATAAAAGAAACCACACATAGTGGAAGGTCTTACCCTCCTCCTGGGCCTCCTTGTAGTTGGTTAAGCCTGGTACACGATGCGTACTTATGCATAAACAAACCTGTCACCATCATGGCAGAGTTAATTCATAAGATTTCTCAGCTTCCCTATGAAGGAAGGGACCCTATGGAAATAGTTGGTACAAGTGGTGATTTAACGATAATCGAAGCCTTTCAAAAGAAATAAAAATTAGAGAAAAAGCGTTTCTACCCAGTTGCTATCAGGAAAAGTGATGAGGAAATGTTGAGGCAATGAGGTCCCAACAATAGTTGTCACATTAGCTAGGCAATGTGCAGAAGGGGAACGCTTCAATTGGGCACAGTTCCTCTGTGAAGAATTCTAGAGTAGTTGCCTCACAACCAATATTGTAATGGGGGCCGATGAAAATGTGGAATTAACAGCAGGCTGAGTAGCCCAACCTCCTCTACCTTTCGTAGCCATTCCTACGGCTATAGTGTTGTAACAGCCCCCTTTGTGCTTTGCTCCATCAGTTTGCTAGTTTCCAAGTGGGGAAACTTCTCAATATCTGCAAGATCTGAATCTTCAAATTTCATAATAGGGATGTGCCCGGTCGTCGTTCCTTTGAACAAAACCCCTTTAGGGAGAGATGGGGTGATGAGTATGCTGTCGACGTCATCCAAATCTTTAGGTGCCTTGGCCCTCCCTTTTCTAGGATGAACATACGTAAGTCGCTTTGCTGGAGCTTGTACTGGCTAGATATCCTCTTCTATCTCTTCTTCTAGTTCTATTTCTTTGACAAAGGTCAAGGGCTCCTCTTCCTCTTCATCACTCTCAATAGTCATGGTATTTCCCATTTCTTCCATCGACAATTTACCAAGTTGTAGTTTTCATGGAGACATCTGAACCGATCTTGCTACCTATGGGTTCTTCTTGGTTCATGGCATCAGGGGTGATTTAGGGATCTCAGCTATGCTCCCTCCTTGCGATGGAGGGTTCTGCATCACCACCTTGGTTATGGTTGACATCTTAATTAGGGTCTCTTGCATATCCTTTGGCACTGCTTGAAACCATGAACTCTCTCTCAGGAGTGCCTCAACCATCTTGTTCCTACTTGCTTGATAACATCACAACTTAATATGCAATGTGCCAAGGGTTGTTTGGTGAAAAGCCATCTGTGATTTATATGCATATTTGAATTTAAATTCGAATGTTACCTCCATTCATGGCTCATTAATGTGATTTTTGAAGTAACTCCATTCAACCTTGTGTCTTAATTGTCCATCGCCTGCTCCTTGGTGTCGTAAATGGGACATCTTGTCATGAACGGTATCTGCAATGGTCACCTTCCATCATTCCCACATGGCAGTGCAGTCCCTGGTCTATGGAGATGTCCCATGCTTCCTACTGGTTCTGTGCGCCACATCCAAACCACGCAACCTTCCTATAGACTTATTTATAGTCCAGTGCCCTCTTCCAATTGTCTGGACCGCTGAGACTAGCCCTCCTACAGATATTCAGGTGGTCTCAACCCTTGTGCCAGACTTCCTATTCCCTGCTAGCGCGGCTGCGGGCACCCTTAAGATACCTTTGCGTCAAGTAGCATGTCACGTTCAATGCTCCCTTGTTCAGCAGGGTGTAGGTGTAACCATGATAGTAGGGTTATGGATCATTCTCGTATCATAGGAGGGTCGGTCAGGTCCGGCCCCCTCATTCTCACATTCGTGCAGCCTATTTGGGTGACTCCAATTTTTATTTTGCTAATTTCTTCATCTAGCCTCGCGCTTTTCCTCCTGATCCTTGCCCCTCCTTCCTCAATTTTGTGAAGTCTCAAGCCTCCATGCTAAATGGCTTCTTGTAATTTTTGGATCACTTTGTCTAGGTCCTCTCATTTAGTTCGAAGTGCAGAGGACATGGGTGGGGAAATTTTCTTCGCTTTCCTAGTTTCAGCGCGTCTACTCGCAGTTAGAGTTCTCTTCACACGCCTTGTTTTTTTATGGTCTTATTGGCCCAATGAACCCCTTATACATGCATATTCTATTAGGGTGATGGTTGTAAAACATACAGCCATAGATGGGTGTCTGAACAGCTTCATTGTGGCTACCTTGGTTGCCGTGGAGGTCCTCCAACTCGTACATCCATCCACCTTCTACCTTCGTGCCCATTACACCTCATCTTCCCAGATGCACGCCACACTGGTATGATTGCCACACATAGCACTCCTTTCGGTGCACCCTACCGCTTCTGCTCTATGATTGAAGTTCCATAGTGGTTGACACAGTCCTCCCCACTTGTTTCCCCATCATCCGCTGGTCTATTCCTTACCTCGGTTATCACGTGTCATGGTGATCTAATCATCATGTTACAATTCAACATTGTGACTTCATGCAATCGGTTTCTGCCATCATTTCATCTCCTCATCTGACTTAGATGTGCAGAAACTATCGTGCTCCCATGAGACTTTGTGGTCCATTGTGGGATTCACTTGATCCTAGTTTTGCACTGTTATCTGGTAGATGCAGTCTAGTTCATCATCATTGTCCTCGTCGTACATTGGTTCGGTGTAATGTGCTCCTTTGGCTGGGTCCACTGGAACTATAACACAGAGTGATTTCTCCTTGAATTTCATCTTTCATCTTTTTAAGTTGATGACCCCATTCACGTCCATGACCCAATCTATTGCTAGCAGCACAGGGTATTGATTATTGTCATCAAAAATTTCTACTACCTAAAAGTCTGTTTGTGTACTTACACCTTCAATGTCCACTGTCAACCCTTGTAATCTTCCCATCGATAAGATATTTTGTTGGTTCGCCATCTATAGTTGAATAAGAGACCATTGTAATGTGGTCCTACCCATGCATTCCCACATTTTCTTAGGCAATACATTCACATCTAAACCCATATCTAGGATGACTTGATACATCTCATACTCACCAATTTGCGCCACCATTTGCATTTCCTGCCTGGTGCACAGAGCATGTTTTCCAAGTTTTCAGACTATGCGTGGCTCTCCTAAACCTGTGGGCCTAGTGATCAGCTCTTGTTGTCCCTTAACCGCCTTATTGTCATGTAGCAGCTTCATACATGTCTCTAAAAAGGTAGTAAGCATAGAGGGATCCTTTCCCAGATTAGTTGGATCCCTACTACCTGGAGTAGAGGCTTTCATGAAGCTCTTCTTAGCTTCATTAGACATTTGCTTAACCTGTTCCATCTCAAAGTGAGGTTCCTTCGTATGAGCATCACGACCCTTTGCATCTTCTGTAGGTTGTTTCCTCGCATCACCCCCTGTAGTTGCATCGCTCCTTAGTACTATGTTTACATTGGGGTCCTCCTTGTGTGGCTCAAACCTCATCATTTGGATATTTTGAGCTAGACTAGGCTATAGTACCCCCTTTTCATGCATTTGGGCAATCAATGTTGGAAAATCTACCATTTCATGGTGAAACTTCTCATAGTACAGACAAGACATCGGGTTATTACAATTGTGAGCGTAGTGCCCCAGCCCTCCACAATTATAATAGATCAGCTATCTATAGCCTCATCTAGGTCCCATTCCTCCTCTCCCACGTTTGCATCCTTGGAATCCACCACGTGGTGCCGTAGCTGGGTCGAAACCCCATGTCTCAATCTAAATTCTATAGGCTGAGGTCCTCTCCATCATTAGCTTGTAGCTTCGACACGTTCTCTCATCGTGACCCACTGATCTACAGAAGTTGCAATATATCTGTTACTATATCTGGGTATACTTATGCAATAGGTGACAGTTGTTTGTTGTGTGCTTTCCTCCTAATTGACAAATCGCACACCAGAGTGTGAGCGTTGCACTCGGCCCAGCTTGTACCTCAAGTCTTAATGGCATCGGCCCTACTCCCATCAAGTAGTTCGCAAATATGGGGTAGTGGTCCTTGTCGTGCCCTTGGCCTTTGCATTTGATACGCCATACTTCTTCATGCATCTCCAGTCAGGGGTGCCCTATATTACTTCAAACTTTGCATATTTAAGCATAGTTTTTGTAGTTGCGCATGGATTTGATGAACTCCCAACCCGTATTGGAGTTTCATGCAACCTCATTGCTATTTCTCTTGCTTCAACTTCGGTTAAGATCTTTTGCTGTGACAACACTATCCTCAGATGTGGTGTCAAAGATGACACAAACCATGCATTGTGCTTCGCATATGTCAGTGTCATGTTAGCCTCACGGATTGTACTCTTCAACCTCTAATCCAAATCTCATGGAGTTTCACAAGGTAGCATCATGGTCTCTTTGAACCCGATGATCAATTGCATCTTTGATTTTGTTTGGCTAAACTCTTTGCTTAACACATCCTCGATCTCTGTTATTACCACATTTGGATGATCACTAGAGTTCTTTATATACCATGTCAATGCGCGATCCTACAACGTGCTTACTAGAGTAGCCTTTTTGATGTTATGATCTGTTACACCTTGGGCTTCCCATACATCCTTTACCATGAACCATAAGTGATTTGGTTCTTCATTTCCTATAGCTCTAAATACAGGCAACTTGATCGCACTTGCCATTCCAACCATTGGTGGTGGCAGAGGTGGGGTAGGTGAAGATGGGTTTGATGTAGGTGAAGTAGGTGATGGCATGGACGGTGGTGGTATCAGTGGAATGTGTTGCTTTATCAATCAGACTATGCTTCTCAGAGAGAACCCTGTGAGCTCTTCCTCCCTTTCTTGCAAAAGTGAATCAGAGGATTGTTCTCTAATCATTTAGTTCCTTAGTAGCCTCTTCCACTCCGCGTTACCACAAACATCAATGGATGCACATAACCCATTTTTCACATAACAACATTTTAATCCAAGTATTCAACAATTTTATGTACTTACCTACAGTCCTTGGAGGAAAGGCCTTTCTCCTTCACTGTAACTCACAGTTGTGTCTATTTTCAACTTAGTGATCAACCCTCCTATTATTTGATCCAACCAGTGATCTATTTCCCATGTGATTTTATCTTTAGATGCTTATACCCTATGCACCAACTCAGGAGTCCACACAATGGGATGATCTAATCTACACCTTTCCTGACTATCAGCTAGCCTCGCGATCCACTCATACAACTCTGTCGAGAAGGACGTGAAGAAGATCTTGTGGATTTCAGTGTATATGTAGCGATCCAGCCACCTTTCCTTAGGTATATGCAAATTTCTATTTTCCTGTACCATGAACTCATGAAGCTTCTGATCCAACCAATCTCCAATTTTTTTCTTCGTAGGGTTCCAGTGTTCCGACATCAGACATCCCTTAGGCAGATCCTAGTCCCAGCAATGGAACTATTTTTCATCTTATTGGGGCCTAAATCAGGTTTAGAAGAGTTATTAGCCAAACAAATCGTGCACTACCGGCCCTTTCAGCAATATTCCGCAGAGCGTGGACTGAAGTCTCACCTGAGGTAGTAGGGGAGGGTGTTGGAACGAAGTTTCCACACCCTTGGGATGCCTTGATGTGTTCTGGAGGGGTCTCAAACTAATCTGCACCTTCACGCCACTCTGCATGGTTATCAGGCTTCTGCGTAGATCCTCACTGATGCACTCTTGTTATTATGAGTTTATTAAAGATCTAATCTACTTCTTAAGGTCTCTAAGCACACATTTAATAGTGAAAAACAGTACGCACAATCATAAATATGCATAAATATAGAACATAAGCAACAGATTGATTCTTAATAAAGCACACAATGATTCAGAAACACTTATATTTATTTATCCCCTTCTCAGTACAACCAGATCCGCCCTACACACTCAACTGCAGGGGTCTGCACACACAGTTGTAGACTTTCCCAAGCCTCTATGTACACAACTGCAGGGCCTCTATCTATCTACTAGCACCCTTGACTCGAACTTACAGACACGGAGAGAATATTGCCTTCATAAAAACATAACATTAAGATCCAAAACCAAAATTGACTTCTAACCTTAGAGGCTTGCTTTAATTATACATTCCTAGGGCTCGTGGACCATGGGTGGGCCAACTCACTTTCTATTTTCTTACATTATTTTCGGGCGAACAACCCTTTGACTTGACTCATTATAATTCACACTCTCTGTAGCTCGTAGATCCTTTACCATACTATTACCAAAAATTGTGGACTTTAAGCCCCAAAACCATTACGCGGGGCCTCCGCTACCCAACACACGCCTCAATACCATGAATACATGATGCACATACATAATACCACATGCACATAACACAACATCGATGACATGCGCACTATACCACACATACACCAATACCATATGTACAACATGTACACATTACCACCTATAAATTGCACCACATGCGTAAGATGTTCACAACATCACGTGTACATGGTGACACCTGCACAATGTGTACACAACGCCACATGTACACTACTGTACAATGTGTAGACAATACCAATTGTACACAGTACCACAAGGATGATGCATACGTGACACCATATGTACATAGAATCACATGCACGACCTGTACACAACACCACATGCTCATAGCACCCTTTGTACAACATGTAAATGACACTACATGCTCACAACACCACTTGTACAATTATGCACACAACACCATATGTACATAGTAGCATATGTACACCATGCACACAACACCATGTGTACATAGCACTACATAACCAACATGTACATAACAACATCTGTACACAACATTGCATATCCAACATGCACATAGCACCATATGCAAACACGCCACATATACATCACGAAGATAGTACAATATGTACACAATACCACATATCCAACATGTACGTAGCACCATATATACCCAGTATTGAATATTCAACATTCATACAACACTATATGTACCAAAATGTACATAACACTACATAAACAACATGTACACACACTATGTATACATGACATCGCATGTGCACACATCATAGATGCAACATGTAGTACATATATAGTATATGCACAACATTAGTACCACACATCCAAAACCACACTACCTCTACCAAGAAACCTTGTTTCCAGTGTCTTATCCATGCTTATCCTAGCATGCCATAGACCAAACTTCTTTCACTTTGCTAATGTATCCTTCAACATTACCTGTCATAACATAAACACATGCATAATAAAAATATAAAATTCCAAATCATATCCACATGATACTAACATCGTATATTTGTCATGACTATTCTTCCCAATTGATTCCTCATAAGACCAGGGACCTCTTCATGTTGTTCTCCTGCATAAGAAATTATTGCTCCATAAGAATGATCAATTACAACCATGTCAGATAGTAAGCTAGATAGATGCACACATACATACATATATAAATGTTAGCATAAAACAATCATGATATTGTTAGACAACAACATACAAACAAACATGTTTACATATATAAACTTCAACATAATCATGATCATAACAAAATTGCTAGATAACATAAGGTCAAGGTTAAGATGACTTCCTTTATTAATGCATGACATGCATGATATGGAGAACAATAGTTCCCAACATAGCCAAGGCATATGACACCTCAGATCCATTCAATATACCTTTTATAGTTACCTTTCTCATGACTATACTGCTACGATCCATTTACCACAACGGACCCATCTAGTCCAACCGATTGTCCTAGTATTACATTTTGTTGCGCTTAATCATACACCAAGCTTCATCCATTTCTTACATTAACTATTGGGTACCACACAACTCTCCTCGATGTACATTAAATTTCCTCTTTCCCAACCAATTCCACAGACTCAAAACATAAACGGAATGAATGGAAACAACAATAACAAGAAAACCATGAAAGCCAATAACAACTTAACTCCACAAATAAATTGGTATGTCCATACTATAGACATAAAAAAATCTACAAATCAAGTGCAAGTATATCACAAATGACCAAAATCACAAGACTAGAAACAAACACCATGAGTCAATCCCCATGGTTCCTAGTGCAACTAATAGAAAGCTCAACCTGAGCCTTCTTCACCATTCATGGAAATATCTCTTGCCATGCAACTCCTTACATTTTATTTTCATTAACACAGAACTGTTAGTGCATAAAGAAACGTAACAACACACCAATTACCTTATTTTGTTGAGCCAAGCACATTGCTTCCAACTGAACAAATCCATGGCGTCTCTCAAGGGACTCCAATCCTCTGATAGATCCACCTATAACTAAAGACTATCTAATATACATGTCAAGTACATGTTCATGAATATAACACATATCCACATAATGTCAGAAAAAATCAAGTTTAAGAAGACTTCCTGTGTGAAAAGAACCCATTCGTTTGAAATTAGGGTTTCTGAACATGACAAAAGGGATTCTTGCCCAATTCCTTTATTTTACCTTTTTAGCTTGTTGGAATTGAGGCTTAGTATGTGTTGTCACATGACCCAACTGTTAGCTATATAGGCACATCTACTATTACCTTTTCATGCTAATACTAAGCATGTTACCCTGCAACTATTCACAAATGCCAACCACATGTTCGAAATATCAATACAATAATATCTATTAATTTGAAATCAATCTTTGCCAAGACTAACCATCATGTCATAATCCATAATCAACTAATAGTCATTAGGCATAATACTAAAACTATTACCTACTACACTCAAGTACATATCAACTATCTTAACACATATGTATTAATACCATCATCTTAAAACAAGACCATTGGAACACATACTCATATTATGCAATTCATCAAACATTCAACCAACTCATAAAAATACCATGTTAAATAAATCACTGGATGACATAATAGGCACCAAACACTCAAATACCAAATAGATGACATAATTAAATATGAAACAATAAGTATAATAGATAAGAAAACTCATACCGTAGTGTACCTTGGGGGAGGCTATCTTGTGTGCACAACCAATCTAGGTTAGAATGATACAACTTCACAACATATCAACTCAAACACAAACCATGATATCCATAACAATAACTAACTAACATGTTCATGTCAAAGGTCATAATCATTTGTCATTCATGCATAACAATGACATATGTATTACCAATCTAGATTAGTATGACACCATATCACAAATATGTAGGCTCATATCTGAATATTGCAACCATGACCATCTACATAGGTAAAACTAGGTTAACACAATACATATAACATCAAGATCTTCAATGCAATGAACATAAGCATCATGCATATGACCAATCCAAATTATAACATCAATATCTTAGTCAAATGACCCTTATCATCAAGTTAATAGCATATACACACAATAAGCTATATTTCATGCTCATCAAAAACAGAAAACCGAATCGTCAAACTAACTGTCATATAAAAATCAACAAGTTAACATATAACATGCTTATTAGTAACATATATCATAATCATTAGGTTATGTAATATAAAAAAACAATAACAATGCATACAACTATGGGTTACCATCATTCTTGAATATCTAACACATGTGCATATAACCACACTAATGATCTAACATCTATCAGGAATGTAATGATAACATCAAAATACATGTACGTAAACCTAATGTATATAACCCTAATGCATATAAAAACCCCTAACTTACATACCTGCATGCCAACATACCATACTTGTATGACAGTCTACTCTTACCCCAAAGTCCATTGCTGCAACCTCATTATGATGATTTACATCCCTTGCTCTATCTCAACCAACACATTAACATCATAATAACCAATAGCATCATGATGACCTAGACTTCATATAATAACTTCATGAAGCATGTCTAACCTAATATTAAGGCATAAATATTACCAAAACCATACATGCATAGCAATTGCATATAAACATTTAACACATAAGTACAAAACCATATACACATCATTCTAGCTAGAGTCCAGTCATTAATGCATGATCATATCAACTTTACAACACATGACCTCATGTATCACAACAACCATTACTCCACTGTACGCATTTCCACATGCAACCAACAATATGCATAAGCAATGCAAAATCAACTAAGCCTACAAATAAATGCATGTAGTCGAACATAAGCGATCAATTCTTGTAATCAAACTACAAGATTGATACATGTAATCAAAATATTCAAAAATGTAACCTAATGTACAAGGATGTAAGTAGGTGAAAAATAATCAACATATAAGTGACATATAATCCATACGAAACTAGTCACATACTCATTACCAATACATTTCACGAAATCATTATCAAATTCTCCATAACAACCATATTACAACCATAATCACTCATCAAGCTAATGCGACAAGCACATGAAATGTAAGAGTAAGAGACACACATACGAATGACATGCATGACTAACACATTCTACCCATCCAGTCTTGAGAGTTCAACTATGCTCTGATACCACTCTGCAACACCCTCCTCCCATATCTACCCAGGAAACCGGTCAGCTTGGGTAAGCATGCGACAAGAGGCCACTATGATAAGATTCAATCTCCTTGGTGAATTGAAGGAAATGGAATCAATGGA
Source organism: Pinus taeda (assembly GCA_000404065.3). Classification (NCBI taxonomy): domain Eukaryota; kingdom Viridiplantae; phylum Streptophyta; class Pinopsida; order Pinales; family Pinaceae; genus Pinus; species Pinus taeda. Next base: position 40,138 of record APFE030304351.1, read on the forward strand.
ACATAACATAAAGTCATCCATTATCACCCAAATAACCTTCAAGAGACAAGTCAGCCATTGAGACTTTCTATCCGTGGGTCCTACTATTGTTTAAGAAACTTAGGGTAGGGTAATGCTCCCTAGACACTACCCAAGAAAGTTAGTATCAAGACTAATGCTCCTTGGACAGTGTCCAGGTGCTTTATAATGCTTTCCAGACACTGCCCAGTTAGTCTCAAACTCACACCCTATTTTGCTAGCATTCTAGGATTTGAGCGACCTCTTTTGGTGCAAAGCCCGAGACACTGCCCAGAATGAAATGATCTCTTGGAATTAGTAAGGATACAAGGAAGCAAAGATATAAAATAAATAATATGAAGAAAAACATAGCCAAACCCCTACTGGTCATGATAGGCATTTCATCAAACATATCATCAACATGTAACCTACAAGTGTAAAGAACATAATTAATTGTGGCGATCTCATACTTATCTCAGAATTGCCATGAACCATTGTTTCCTGATGTCTTTTGTTTCCTTATCACTTATTAGGTCATAGATACAATATCCATGCAAAGAAAAGTAAAAACATGTTGAGAGCCATACATACCTACTATCACGAAATATATATATAATGAGTATAATAGGAACAAAAATACAATGGACATATCATCCCTCAAAACCCATATATATATCATTACATCTGCACATGAAAATCAAGGGAATAAATTGTTCATTAATACATGCAACGAACCAACTAGTGATGGGACTATGATGTTCCACCTGACCATAGATTGGCTGAGCCAAGTGTCTCTTCATCCAATCACCCCCGTGCCATATTCCAAGTATGAATGTGGGACTTATAGAATACATCAAAACACCAATCAATGTGGATGCCACTAGAGTTCTCCGCCTACACCGTGAGGAATTTGAGTGCTTCCTAGTCTCTCAGGTTTCATTTTGCATCCACAGTCTAATCTAGGGATAACTAGGCCCTACACGAAGGCATACTCTCCAGGCTTTATCGTGCATTCCATCGTGGAATCACTAGGCCCAAAAAAGAGAAAATCCAGCTCTTGTCTTTACTGTATATCCCACCATTCATCGAAAAGGATTCTTAGGCCCACCAAGGCATGCAATATGGGTTTACCACAACCCATAGTATGGTTTATGGGTTACTAGGCTAGTGGCTTCATGCATCCTCAGTCTGGTTTAGGGACCACTACCACCATGTGTTTGTCAATTCAGAGATCCACCCCACTCAACTTCGAATCCAATTTGGCCATCCCCCACAAACTGCATGAGGGAGCACATCTCATCAAAACAATCAAGAAATGTCAAGGCTAGGCTAAAAATACTATCACACCTGGCAAAAACCATGCCATGGTAGAAAAGTAACACATGCAATCCCATGCATGCCACATCTAGCAAGAAATACACATGCAAGTTCATACCTTCAATGAAGCATATTTTAGCTACTTGATCCCACCTTTCCTTGCTTGATCCTTGATTCTTCTTGCCTTGTTTTCCTTTCTTGCTCCAATTCCAAAGTGCTCCTAGAAAACTCCAAGTGTCCAAGAGTATGAGAGAGATAGAATAATGACAGAGCTCCAAAGCTAAACTAACCAAATCCTGCCAACTGATCCTTAGAATAATTTTTGTTAATGAGGCCTCTATTTTCTTCATTTTCCATTATTTTCCTTCAATTTTCTCCTCACATGCAACATGTGACCTTTCACCTTCCTTTCCTCACTAAAAGAAAAAAAGAAATTGGTCAGGGGTGAAAAATGTCACCATAAGCTCATTAGTGATGGTCAAAAGAGAATTTGTCACCAAAAACTGAACGTCACCAAAGGTGGTGTCACCAAAAGTATAGGTGTTGTAGTGACACACAAAGTATATCACCAATAATGATTTATAATGACGAATAATGGTCGTCAACATTTCATATGAGCAATGGTGATGGACCATAGCCTCCGTCACCAAAAACTGAATGTCGCCAAAGCTGGCATCACCAAAAGTATAGGTGTTGTAGTGACATTCAAATTTCATCACAAATAATGGTTTATAATGATGGATAGCGACCGTCACCATTGCATATGAGCAATGGTGACAGACCATAGCCTCAGTCACTAGAACTGAATGTCACCAAAGGTGGCATTCCCAAAAGTGTTGGTGTTATGGTGACATTCAAGGTCCATCACAGATAGTGACCGTCACCATTTCATATGAACAATAATGATCTATTGTGATGGATCTTTAATGTCCATCACTATTGGTGCATATATATGGTGACGTTCATTGACCGCCACCAAAAGCCGCATTGCTAAAAGTATAGGCGTTGTGGTGATATTCAATGTAATTCATGAATAATGACTATAATGAAAGATAATTACCATCACCATTTTATATAAAAAACAATGGTTTACGGTTACGGACCTTTGAGGGTCATCACTATTGATGCGTATATATGGTGGCGTTCGTTGACCGTCATGGTTTCATATTTTTGGTGAGGGTTGAAAAATGTCACCAAAGCTCATTGGTGATGGTCAAAAGAGCCTCCGTCACCAAAAATTGGTTGTCTCCATTCCGTATGGATGTTAGGGCATGATGGAATCGAACCAAAAACCTCCTGCTTGTAAATTCAGTGCTCTTTCATTGAGCTAGCACCCTTTAAAGAATTATATTTTTTAAAATTAGACCTTGAAACTCCATAAATTGTAAATTATACAACTTTCAATAAATTAAAGTCTCAAAAATATTTTACTAAACAAGTAAAGCAACATTGAAGATGTAGGTCCCTACCTAATGGTTACTGAAGCTATGAAAATTGGGTGGAGGGAAAAATAGTTATGTGTAAGAGAATTAATATGTTCAGTTGATACTCAATTAGAAGTGAAACTCTGAAGACATTTATAACCTATAAATGACCTATAACTATCAAATGCACCAAATATTACATAAGAAATGTCATAAGTGGATATCATATGGAAGAAGAGGAGGTAGGGACTTGGAACCCTTAAACATCTTAGCATGCCTTAACACTTGGCACATCTTAGCTTGTTTGACATTTCTTCGTACTATCTCACACATCGTAGCATTCCCTAGCATTCCCTAACACACTTTGGTAGTCATGACCTCATAACTAGCATTGCATTTTTCGATGACTTGTGAACCTTAGATTCACTAGAAAACCTTGGCACTCCCTAGTTTTCATGCCCTCTGTTATCCTCCATAATGTCCCAGACTGATGAAGAGATCGACGAAGGTAACCACATACAAAGCTTTTAGTTTGGTAGCTATCCCTACCAAACCGGATAGGGATCTCTCTATGAAATTATAGCCAAGAGATGACTGGAATGTAAAGGATTTTAGGCTAGATAGCAAAATTCATGTGGGTTTTTGGAAAATTTAGGGACTTGGAACTCTATCCACCAGTGTCTTTTCTGGCAGGGACTTTGTAATGGAGGCAAGGACTTGGAACTATGTCCAGGATAAAGCACCTAACATGCATGACAAAATCTTAGTAGAATAGAGTACCTCCTACCTAGAAGAGTGTCCCCTGCTCTAAATATAAAACCCTTCTCTACTATGCACTTTTCTTAAAGATAAATCTGTGCATAAAATAGTACTAAGAGAAACACCTAAATTAAGTGAGCATAAGTCAAACTATAAAAGTATAATAAATATGTCTCTATATAAGTTTGGGAAACTCTAGACAAGCATGCTTTCATACAACAAAAATAAGATGCCTAAAATCGATACGATTCTTTCATCGTTGCTATACCCTCACAACAAAACTGGAATCTATAGCATGTACCCCAACGCTATATCCATTTGTTGAATGTGTAGATTTAAAGGATCTGCTAACATGAAGTATTATTGAAGGAGAAACACCTTTAAAACAATAGATAAAGTCTATTGTGAATTCAACCCATTTGCACACAGACCAAGGCTTCTGCTGGATACACTTCTTCACTGAATGGAAACTACAAAGTATTGTAGTGCTATTGAAAGAAAAACATCTTTAGTGCAACACGGATAAAACTCTAACAAATATTGTCACTGTGGCCTTGATTGTCAATGATCTCATCAATATAGGTAACAACTTTGATAATTGAGAAACTAAAAGGTGAGATGCATAGATCATTTGAAATGATAGATTTGGGCATACTTTATTATTGTTTAGGAGTGTTAGTATAGAAAATGCAAGGTAACTTGTTGCATCTTTATTTCACAGGCCAAGGATGCAAAGAAATACATAAAAGATTAAATAGCATGGTATAAGTTGATTGCAGGTTATTTTGAAACAAGAATGGAATTCTCCTTGTGTGGGTTCTAATCTAGTGGGTATAACTTTAAATAAGAAATTGATAGTTATGGGGTTGAAATTGTCTCACAATTCATGAAAAGTCCCAAATCTATTCACTAGAAAGAAGTAGAGTTAGTCATCAATTTTATGGAAGGGAACACCCTATTCTTCGGAAGATAACTCGAAATTAGTCGAGCATATTATTTCTAATCTTCTTGTACGTGTGGGCTTTGAATTTATAACCATAGCCAAAGACTCAATAACAACTCTGTTAAAGTTTATAGTTGTGAAGAACTTCTGAGAAAACCCATCGCTTAATGAAATTTAAGTGAGGAATATGTCGAAGGATTCAATTTTGCACTTAATCATAAAAAGGAAGCTGGGGTATCTATCATCTTGCCAAAAAACCAAGTCCAGCCATAATGTGAAAGGTAGGTTAACTGCAAAACCTCTTTCCCACTTTGTAGTATTGTTCCCTCTTGAATTCCAATAGGTATCTAGCTGCTTAGATCCACAAAACTCGTGCTAGGTAAGCTATGCATGATACAATTGTAATGTAAAAGCTTGACACACACTCTAGCTTCCCTCTAAGAGAGGGAAAGTATAAATATTATGACAATCTTAATTGTAATTTGATCATACAATATTGAGGTATTGCATGGAATAAACAATATACTATCAATGCACTAATGAAGAACTCAAAATAAATGAATTTCTTATTGCTACAATAGTGCCTCTTGGGATTCTTGGATAAAGCACCTAACTTGCATGGCGAAACCTTCCTAGAATAGAGTACCCCCTACCTAGAAGTGTGTCCCCTGCTCAAAATAAAGAACCCTTCTCTATTGTGCACTTTTCTCAAAGATAAATCTATGCATAAAACAAAACTAAGAAAAACACCTAAATTAAGAAAAGTGAGCATCTAAGTCAAACTATAAAATGATACTAAATATGGTTGTATACAATATTGAGGTATTTCATGTAATAAACAATATACTATCAATGCACTAATGAAGAACTCAAAATAAATGAATTTCTTATTGCTACAATAGCACCTCTTGGGATTCTCGGATAAAGCACCTAACGTACATGGCAAAAGATTCCTAGAATAGAGTACCTCCTACCTAAAAGTGTGTCCCCTCCTCAAAATATAGAACCATTCTCTACTCTGCACTTTTCTTGGAGATAAATATGTGCATAAAACAAAACTAAGAAAAACACCCAAATTAAGAAAAGTGAGCATCTACATCAAACTATAAAATCATACTAAATATTCATAACATCGATGCACTTCTTTCATTGTTGTTACAACCTCATAAGAAAACTATAATATACAACATGTATCCCAAGGTTGCACTCATCTATTAAAGGTGCAGACTGAAAGTATCTACTAAGATGAAGTATTGCTGAAGGAGAAACACCTTCAAAACAACAGCTCGAGTCTAATGTGCATTCAACCCATCTGCACATAGGCCATGATTGCCATTGGGTACACTTCTCCCCTAAAAGGAAACCATAGTGTATTGCTGCTCTACTGAAGGATAAACACCTTCAAAGAAACATGAATACAACTATAACATATATTTTCGTTGTGGTATTGGTTGTAGATGTTCTCATCAATATAGGTAATAAATTTCATAATTAAAACAAAAAGGTGAGCTACATAGATCATTTGAAATGATATATCTGGGCATACATTATTATTTTTAGGAGTGCTAGTATAGAAAATGTAAGGTAGTTGGTTGCATCTTTATGCCACATACCAAGAATGTGAATAAATATAAAAAATATTAAATAGCATGCTACAATTCGATTGCATGTTCTTTCAAAACAAGAATGGAGTTCTCCTTGTGTAGATTCTAATCTATTGGGTATAGATTTAAACAATAAATTTATAGTTATGGGGTTGGAATTGTCTCACAATTCATGGCAAGTCCCAAAGTTGTTGACAAGAAAGAAGTAGAGCGATTCGTTGGGTTTATGAATGGGAACACCCTATTCATAGGTAGATAACTTCAAATTAGTCGAGCATATTATTTATCCTCTTCTTGTACATGTGTTCTTTGAAAACCGAACCACCTCCAAAGACTCAAGAACAACTCTATTAAAGTTTATAGGTATGCAACGCTTCTGAGAAAACCCATCAATTAATGACAATTGAGTAAGGAATATGTCGAAGGATTCAATATTGCACTCAGTCATAAAAAGGAATTTGGGGTATCTAGCATCTTGCCAACAAACTGACTCCAACCATAATGTGAAATCTAGGTTAACTATGAAACCTCTTTCCCACTTTGTAATATTGTTGCCTCTTGAATTCCAATAGGTATCTTGCTACTTAGATCCACAAAACTTGTCCCAGGTAAACATTTCATGATACAATTGTGATGTGCAAGCTTGACACGCACTCTAGTTTCCCTCTAAAAGAGGGCAAGTCAAAATATTATTACAAGCTTAACTGTAATTTGATCATACACTTTTGAGGTATTGTATGGAATAAACAATATACTATCAATGCACTAATGAAAAACTCAAAATAAACAAATTTCTTATTGCTACAATAGCGCCACTCTTGGGATTCTCCAAGGAGCCACTAATTTATACACATTTGGAACCTTTACTTGGTCTGCAAAAAGATTAAACAATGGTAGTGATCACTCTTTGCGCTCCCATGGAAGGTCTATACAGAGTCAACAATAAATTTATTTTAAAAGTGAGGTATATGCCTAAAAAATAGGAGTCAAAATCTTCAACTCTAATTTAGTGGCAAGGAAATGTTCAACTGTAAATTCTTGATCTTCTACAGTGCAAATTTCTAGATAAATGGTTACCGTAAATCTGTCCATTGTCCACATATCCCAAAAAAACCATGTATGTTTGGACTTTGGTTGTGTGTAAGAGAGGGAAGATCACATAAATAATCCATTATCACAAGAAAAAGTTAAAGCACAATATTCTATGGAGAATCTTTTAAAAAATTTATTACATACCTTAGAAAGCTTGAGAGGACATAACTGAAGCTTCCCTCTCCTTCCACACTTCATTAAATATGCCCCTTTTCCAATGCAGATGTGGTATGTAGAATCACAATCAACAAATAGAATATGACACGTTAATGAATTGAAATAGCTTTGTTATACCACAAGCAAATGGACTATGAAAACTTGGATTCATTCTCTACAAAATACGATATAGCAAGATCTACTTACATTTTTAACTGAAACAAAGGTAAATTGGATTCATTCTCTGCAATAGATGATATAATGAGATCTAATAACATTTTCAACTCAAACAAAGGTAAGTTGAGTAAGCTAAAGCTCCAAAATGATGGCCTCCAACTTCTAAGTGACAGTTACTGTATATATCTAGCTAGAGGCTATAACATAAAGATATTTGTTATATGTGAAGATAAAAAAATGAAAGGAATGTGAAATTTTGACCATGAACTATAAGTTCCTTTCAAGTACTAAATCAAACAATAACATTGTTATCAAGATAATCAACTCACCCATTCTAGTACGCTTCTAGTATTTTCATGATAAAACTCAAACTCAATAAACTTGAAACAACAGAAATTAACCAACAATATGTCTGAGGTTTGTTACCTAAGTATTATATCATACAAAATTACCTTTTTCATCTAACATGGAAAATGACTGTGAAAGAAATGAAGACAAACCAATGATTATGATGGATGCATGTGATGAAATAAAATAAAAAAACACCTTTCTTCTTGCTACTGATGAGCCTTCGAGTGGATTCTTGGATGAATTTGATCATGATCTACTTTCTGAGATCAAAGAGGCACCTTCTAGCTACTCTGATTTGACAGACAACAACCCTAATATTTATGAAAATCAATATGGAAAGCAATAAGCATATGAAATCAAAGAGACACTTTCTAGCTACTCTGATTTGACGAACAACAACCCTAATGCTTATGAAAATGAATATGGAAAGCAATAAGAATCGATGAACATGGTATTGAAGAAGGTGTTTCAAAGTCTAATATGGATAGTATTTAAATTTCTACAACTAGAAGAGGGTTTTCCCAGTTGGGTTCCCTAGAAAATTTTGTTTTTTTTTTCTATAGTCTGACTATGTTTTATTTATGTTCTATTCCACTACAAATTGGTAGAGATATTTTTTGTCTTCATGCAACAATTAGTTTTGGATTTATTCATTCAAGCAGTAGCAGAATTTCAAGGAAATTATACAAAAGGGACAATTAATGTATATTTTCACTTATATCTTTTGCAAGTAAAATTCACAACTAAATTTTCATCCAAAGTGTTTAGGTTACTAGCAAGTGGTATCACATCATACCTCAACATTGCAAGGCATAAATCATACTCAGTAAGGTTGAGACTTGAGATACAAAAATCTTCCCAAGTTATGCAAGCAAGAAAACTGCTAATTTTTGGTTCTAAATCTATCCAACCAGAACAAAATTATGCCATTTTCAACACCCTCTAGTCAAAGTTATTCTTGACCTCATTCAACTCAATGAAATATATGTCACTCTCGTTGAGATTTCTTCTTCATTTCATGATTCTAAGTTATATATTTATGCAACCTAATATATCATTTATGTTAAGTGATTATTCAATAAAAATTATTTAGTCTGTACAACGCATCTACCTGATTTTCTGATCAGTTTCTGGGAAGACTCTATCAGACATTTGTAGTAGAAAATAGAAGATTTTTTTAGTAGCTAGTGTTATAAAACTCTAATTTGGAAAAAGTATTTTGGGTTGTTTCCCTAAAAATATCTACAAAATTTTCAATCCCAAAGCCATTTCCAGGAGAATTTTAGTCAGAGAGCAATGTAGTATATTTTTGGAAAATTTGAATGCAACTAAAAGAAATTCTTTGCGTTTGCTCAAAAGATTCTAGCACCAAATATGAGTGAATTCGCAGAACTTAAGATTTGGAAATAATTAAATTTCACTTCGCTTTTCCAGGACCATATATGAGTGAATTCACAAAACCTGATATTTGGATTCTGGAAACACTTAAATTTCACCTCATTTATTAGGATTGGAAGTTCCCTGAGATACAAACATGTAGCATTAAGGATCTAGTTTTATTGTTTAAGAACAATGTTCACTCTATAAATAGTGATACAAGAATCCTTGTATACATGCCTGACATTGTTCTTTAGTCACAACTAATGAAACTCAACTCCATCAATACACAACAGACAAGGTGTAATGTAAGAGAGCATCTACTTTTCAACATATACTCTGAAAAAAATAAACAGTTATATAGTCATATAAAGTTGTCACCACACCAAAGAAGTAATTAAAAACCAAAATAAAAATAGGAAAAGGCTTGGATTGTTATGATTACTCTAGCAAAATTTTAAATACGATTGATATGTTAATATGGAAAATAGTGTAGTTGATTATGATTTATTGAGCCAAGGGGTTAGCCCAACTGAATGTTATTAATGTTACTGGGTATTTGGCTAGTTCTATGCTGGTAGGTGTCATGTTTGAAATCCCTTGGGTGAAGTGCACTAGTCACTGCCAATGTGTTTACTAGGGATGCCATCCATGAATGTGGGGAAACATCCATTGGGATTCCCTAAAGAGTTTTTCTTAGAAAGAATAAAAATAGGATTTCCTAAAGAGAAATTTTGAGATGCATATAGTGTACACCTAGTAAAATCAACTCTATAGAGATAAACCGTAAAAGAAGGAAAAATAAATATGCTATTGCCTATGTTCCCTCGTTTTCCCTCCCCCCTGTGAAAAGCGAAAATATGCTACTCTTAAACTTAAAAGAAAGGATGAAAAAAATAGTGAATTTTGAACTAGTCCTCCTTGTGTGGAAGAAGACTAAAAGTGGGGTGGAAATGTAGGGAGGTTAGAAATGAAAGGTGAAAATATTCTAATCTTAAACTTAAAAGAAAGGATGAAAAAAATGGTGAATTTTGAACTAGTCCTCCTTGTGTGAAAGAAGACTAAAAGTAGCGTGTAAATGCAGCAAGGTTAGAAATGAAACATACCTGCGTGCCATTAATGGATTGAAGAGGTAAAACCTTAACTCACAACTCTCTTCAATCTCATTTTCCCTCCTGCGGTGAAAAGTCAAAATATGCTACTCGTATACTTAAAAGAAAGTATGAAATAATTAGTGAATTTTGAACTAGAGATCTGAGGTGTGTGTACTCCTCCCTATGTGGAAGAAGACTAAAAGTGTGGTGTAAATGCAAGGATGTTAGAAATGAAACATGTGTGGCCCCATTAATGGATTGAAGATCCAATGGTGGGGTATTTGAGGTGTGTGTGCTCCTCCTATGTGGAACAAGACTAAAAGTGGGGTGGAAATGTAGTGAGGTTAGAAATGAGACATACCTGGGCACCATTAAGGGATTGAAGATTCAATGAAGAACCAATGGCGGGGTTTGATATCAATATTATACTAATAAAACCTTAGTTCACCACAATATTCAATCTCATTTTCCATCCTGCCCTGTGAAAAGTGAAAATATGCTACTCTTAAACTTAAAATAAAGGATGAAAAAAATAGTGAATTTTCAAAGAGTCCTCCTTGTATGGAAGAAGACTAAAAGTGTGGTGGAAATGTAGTGAATTTAGAAATGAAACATACCTAGGTGCCATTAATGGATTGAATATCTAATGGTGGGGTTCGATATTAGTCTGCTACTCATAAAACCTTAATTCACAACTCTCTTCAATCTTGTTTTCCCTCCCACCCCCTGAAAAGTGAAAATATGCTACTCATAAACTTAAAAGCAAGGATGAAAAAAATAGTGAATTTTGAACCAGAGATATGAGGTGTGTGTACTCCTCCCTGTGTGGAAGAAGGCTAAAAGTGGGGTTTCAATGCAGTGAGGTTAGAAATGAAACATACCTGACGCCATTAATGGATTGAAGATATAATGGTGGGGTTCGATATCAATTTGCTACTGGTAAAACCTTAATTCACAACTCTCTTCAATATCATTTTCCCTCCCGCCCTATAAAAAGTGAAAATCTACTTCTAGCTTTCCCTCCCTCCTCATGAAAAGTGAAAATTTCATTCACAACTCTCTTCAATCTTATTTTCCCTCCCGCCTTGTGAAAAGTGAAAATATCTACTAGTTTTCCCTTTGCCCTATGAAAAGTGGAAATATACTAGTTGTATTAGAAACTAAATGAAGATCGGAATTAGGAAGGCTTTGCTACATCAAAATTAAGGCTCAACTTTTTCAAAAATGCTAAAATTTCCCTCCCTAAAAAACAATAAATACAATATTTATAGAGTATAAACTAGATGTGTAGGTGTAATGTAAGTATGTAAACAATTCTAAATATGGGCTTAGTTAAAGAATAATAGTAATAATAATAATAAAAGTCAAAAGTAGGGGATAGTGCAAAATATAAAATGTTGGCTCAATTAATAATAAAAAATAATAAAATTCAATTTGTTTATATTTTGATTTTGTTATTAACTTGTGAATAGGTTTTGTTACAATACCATGAGCCAATACCATGGCTTATCAATACCTCTAGCCCAAAACATAACTTATTTCACAACCAAAATATTATATAACAATATGAAAAGATTCTTAACCATGGATATTCACCCCCCACTTTACAGTGGATATTATTAACTTGTAAAAAATTGGTTTTGTTATAATACCATAGGCCAATATTACGGCTTATAAATACCACATGCCAAAAAATCATATCTTATTTCACAATCTAAATATTTTATAACAATATGACAAGATTTTTAACCATTGATATTCATCCCCACTTTAACATGGATATTATTAACTTGTAAATAGGCTTTGTTACAATAACATGGGCCAATATCATGCCTTATCAATACCACATGCCCAAAAACCATAACTTACTTCACAATAAAAATATTTTAATTTAATTTAATTTTATAACATTTTTTATTTGAAGATAATAGGGAAAGGGTTGTAATTAGTTTTGAGATATATATAAACCCCCTATCCTCACTACTACTAAAATTATTCCCATATAAATTAAAATAAGGTTTTAAAAAATTATAACTGAGAACACTTTTGTATTTAAAGATGTGAAATTTATATAATACAAATATTAGTAAGAACCAACATAGATCTACCTTAACTAAGGATCCAAGTGATGATAGGAAGAAAAGTGAAGGGAAGAGAAGGGGAGGGTGATAATGACAAAGATGGAGGGTGGAGAGAGAGAGACAGAAATAGAGAGTGAGAGAGTGATGGGGGGAGATAAAGAGAAGGAGGTAGGAAGAGAGAGAGGAGAGAGAGAGAAGAAGAGAGTGGGGGAGAGAGATATGGAGTTGGAGGGGGAGAGAGAGATATGAAGTTGGAAGGGGAGGGAGAGGGAGGAAAGAATTAAGGCATAGGGAGATAGAGGTGGAGAGAGAGGGAGGAAATAAATAAGGCATAGGGAGATAGAGGTGGAGAGAGAGAGGGAGTGACAAGGGATAGATGGATAAAGAGATAGGGAGAGAAGAGAAAAGGGGAGAGAGAGAATAGGTGGGGATAAAGATAGGGAGAGAAGGGAAAGAGAGAGAGAGGGAGGCATAAACATGGAGGGGGAGAGAGAGAGAGAGAGTGATGGGGGGGACAGAGGGAGGTGAGAAAGAAAGGGAGAGAGAGGACTAAGAGAGAGGTGAGAGAGATGAAGTTAGAGGGGGAGAGGGAGGGAAGGAAGCAGAAAGACATAGAGGGAGAAAGGTATAGAGAGGGAGATGGAGTGACAAGGGAGCGATGGAGAGAGGAGAGATAAAGGGAAGATATAGAGGTGAAGGGGAAGAGGGAGGGAGAGAGATAGATATGGAGAGAAAGTGTGTATGTTTGGGGGGTTGAGATAGAGAGAGGGAATAAAAAAGAGACACATAGATACAAATATGGATATTATATAGTATTATATAACTGGCCTAGATCCATCTTAACCTAGATTTATCAAGTGCCAAAAAAGAGGTTTGCACATATAGATATTGGATCCTTCTTGGTGCTTGATATATCTAGGTCAAGATGGATGTAGGCTAGCTTAATAAGTTTGTAGTTGTATTTGATAAACTAACACCTTTTTTATGGCTGTGTTTGAAAACAATTTTTCCATATTTGGTGTATTTATCATAATAATAATAATAATCTAATTTTAATTTAATTTTAAGCTTACCTTTTTTATGAAATTATTTTGTTGTTTGTTTATAGAGATAGATATGTTATGCTTTTGGATTTTGGAAAGCAAACACATGCTCTTAACTTGGTTGTATTGAAAACATTTAAGTGTAAGAAAGAAACATGCCCTCTTAACTTGGTTGTGTTAAAAACATAATTGTTCTTGTATACTAGGTGGGTGCAAACGAGAGAGAGTATATGGTAAGTGGATTAAATAGTTAAAAAAAAATGTTGGTTAACGAGAAAGTTACAAAAATATAACAAATAGGCTAGGGTTAGGATATTATTGTTTTGGGACATCTAAAGTTGAAGGTACATTTTATGGAGGTGTAGTCTAAGCCCTTGGGTGTAGGGCACATATTATGGGCCTCTTCGACTTTTGGTGTGTGTTAGTGGTGTCAACTAGTGGTGGAGTTTCCAACCAAAGAGTAGGAAAAGTTTTTCATTTACAAGGTTGGCATCAATCAAGTATTCTCCCACTCTACCCAACTCTAAGATGAGGATTGTGCATAATGGACTTATTATTGTAACAAATTTCAAATATTTGATTATCTTTAAGTTCAAGGGCTTGAAGTGTCTATCCCAACCTACAAATATTTAAAGGAACTATGTGTTTTTCAATTAAACCCTTGTGGTCAAGGAGCTGCAAAAGAGGAAGGCCTTATAGCTATTTTTAAGGGGTTGTAATGACCCCCGCCTTGTGGTAAATATGTATATATGATGTTAATGGTCTTCATATTAGTAAATTCATGTATATAATGTAAATATTTTCCTATGACTTTGCATTATGTAAATATGATAAATATTTTGTGGTTACCTTGATGTACATCTTGAAGTTCCACTTGCATGATTATGGGAAACAATTCTCAGTTATCCTTGTGTACATGGGGAAGATCATAATTACTCTATGTGATAAAAACACCTAGTAATATTTTCACACTGAACACTATACAATAAATTTAACCCTAATATCTTAATGATGAACAAGTAACTAGCTAGACTCTAGAAGGGTTTTTGGATTGACTGTTAGTGAAACTCATTGCAGTTGGGTGTGCCAATGTGTGATGAGTGTTAGTGAGTGCTAGGGAAACACAAGGGAACACTAGGTCAAAATGCATGGAAATGAATGAATAAGAGTGTGTCACAGGGAGTGTTAATGAGTTCCAGGTGTGGTAAGAGGGGAGTGACATGGTATGCTAAGAAGCGCTAAGTAATTCTATCATGCCAGAGTGACATGCAACCAATATGTCCTAGGTGCCAAGGTGTGCCAGATAGTGCTAGGATGTGTTAGTGAGCATTAGGTAAATACAAGGGAGCACTAGGTGAAAATTATGCATGAAAATGAATGATTAAGAGTTTGTGACAGGAAGTTTCAGTGATTTTAGGGTGTGCTAAGGAGGGAGTGACAAGGTATGCTAGGCAGTGCTAAGGCATTCTAGAGGCATGGGAAACATGACAAGATGTGCTAGGTGCTATGGTGTGCCAATGCATGCTAGGGAGAGTTATGGAGTCTCTGGGAAAAGCAAGCGAGCACTAGTTTGAAATGCATGGAAATGAATGAATAAGAGTGCGTGACAGGGATTGCCAGTGAATTATAGGTTTGCTAATGAGGGATTAACAAGGTATGCTAGGTAGTTCCAAGGAATGATAGAATGCCAGGGTGACATTCCAAGATGTTCCAAGTCCTAGGGTGTGCCAATGTGTGTCAAGGAGTGCCATGAGAACACAAGGGAGGACTAGTTAAAATTGCATGGAAATTAATAGATAAGAGTGTGTGATAGGGAGTGTCAGCAATTTCCAATTGTGTTAAGGAGGGAGTGACAAGGGTATATGGTAGGTAGTGCGAAGACATGCTAGAGTGTTAGGGCATGTTAGGGACTGGTAGGTTCTATTACGGAGTGGAAAATCATGCCAAGGGATGCAGGGGGTGATAATGTGTTCCATGTAGTGCCAATGGATTGTTATACATGCCAGATGTTATGGCATGTGAAGATGTAAACTATGTTGCTTAGTTGGTTTATGGGAACTGTTGGATGTGAGCCTTGAATTGGTAAATTGTTAGGTGGGATGTGTTAATATTGGACATGAGAAGCCTAAGATGATTTATAGTCCATTAGGGGAAGAACGCATAGTCCAGTTGTAGTAAATGTAACTTGGTAAAGCTGTTGTAGTCGAGGTAGGACTTGGTTGGGTTCCTAAGTCTAAAAGAAAATAAGGGTAATTATGAGGGAATGATAATTAAGGAGTGCCATGCCATGCCAAGGAATGAAAAGGTATGTTGACATATGCCAGATAGTGTCAATGCATGTCAAGGAGTGTTTGGGAGTGTCAGGGAATCATAAGGGAGAACTAGGTCAAAGTGCATGGAAATGAATGAATAAGGGATCATGCCAAGGAGTGTTAGTGAATTCTAGGTGTTTGATGGATGAAGTGTTAGGAGAATTTCATATTAGGTCTTCTAGGAGGAAAGCCTAGGATTCCGATAAGAGGATGAAAAAGTAGTTTGAGACAAAGAGAGACTTTGGTCTAGGCACAACACTATTTTTTCAATGACTTGGTTGGTTTCCCATGTCACAAAAAAAGTAAGGTTATCTATGAGGGCATGAAAACTAGGGAGTGACAAGGTGTGTAGGGAATTTTAGGAATTAATAACACATTTTATAAAGTTCCAAGGAATGTTAGGCATGTGAATACATGGCAAGTGCTAAGGCATGCCAATGTGTGCTAGGTTCTAGGATGTGGTGCCAACACATGCTAGGGATTTCCAGGGAAACACAAGGGATGAATCGTTTCAATTACATGTAAATGACTGAATATGCGTGTGTGATAGGGAGTGTTAACAAGTTATAGGTGTGCTAAGGAGGGAGTGAAAATGTATGATAAGCAGTTCCAATAAATTATAGAGTTCTAGGAAATCGTAATAAGATGTGATAAGTGCCATGGTATGCCAATGTGTGCCAAGAAGTGTTAGGGAGTGTTAGGGAAACAAAAGGGAGCACTAGGTCATAATCCATGGAAATGAAGGATTAAGAGTGTGTGGCATGGAGTGTTAGTGAGTTCCAAGTGTGTTAAGGAGGAGTTACAAGGCATGCTTGGCAATGCTAAGGAATGCTAGAGTTCTAGGGCAACATGTGGCCAAAATGTGCCAACGCATGTAAGGAAGTGTTAGCTAGGAGTGCCAAGGAAGCACAAGGGAGAAATATGTCAAAATGAATGGAAATGAACAAATAAGAGTTTGTGATTATAATTTTTAGTGAGTTCTAGGTGTGCTAATGACCAATTGACAAGGTATGCTAGGCAATGTTAAGGCATGCTAGAGCCTAGGGAAACATGTCGAGATGTCATAGGTGCTACGGTGTAACAAAATGCATTGAGGAGTGATAAGGAGTGCTAGGGAAACACAAGAGAGAACTAGGTAAAAATTCACATAAATGAATGCATAAGAGCTTGTGACAAAGAGTGTCAATGATTTCTAGGTGTGCTAAGGAGAGAGTGACAAGGTATACTATGTAGTGCCAAGGAATGCTAGAGTGTTAAGGCGGTAGGCCAAGATGTGTCAGGTGTTAGGGTGAGCTAGGGAGTGTTAGAGGGGTGTCAAGGAAACATAAGGAAGCACTAGTTCAAAATCCATGGAAATTAACGAATAAGAGTGTGTGAGAGGGAGTTTCAATGAGTTCTAGGTGTGTTAAGAAGCAAGTGACAAGGTTATATGCTAGGCAATTTGAAGGTATGGTAAACTACCAAGGCATATTAGGAAGTGCCATGGTGTGATAGGGAGTGTCAAAGCATGCCAAGGAATGTAGGGGATGTTAACACATGTCGCATAGTGCCAAGGCATTCTAATACATGTTAGGTGCTATGGCATGTCAAGATGTAAATTGTGTTGCTTAATTGTTTTAGACCAAGGTTGGATGTGATGAGCCATGTCTTGGTAGCTTGTTAAGTGGGATGAGTGAGATTGTACATGAGTACCCTAATATGAGTTACAAGTAGTTCTTAGGTGAACAAGGAATATGTTAAATTTTCATGACACATGAGAATCTAGGTTTGCCTTAGAACTTTTTATGCGAACACACTGAAGTGCCACAACACATCTACTATGTAGAACGAAATCTGCCATGAAAGAGAAAGTAATGGATTGAATGCACATAGTTTAGGGTCTGCACATCTTCATATGTTAATTCTTATTATTGTGATATACAATAGAAATTTATATGTCTAGTGTAAGAATCCTCTGGAGATTTCCATCCAACAACAACATCTCTGTGGTAAAAGGTGTACTGTCAGAGGTTGGTCCATCAAAAATAACAACCAAAAGGGACCTTACTGTGCACACAGATGAAGAATTAAGAATGTTATTATCTATGAGTGTTGATGTGGAGGTATGGGACAAAATTACATAGGCAACAAATCTTTTTTTTCAACCAACCAAGATCTAAAAAGGGAAATGTGTGATTATATATACATGTGTGATAGTATTTGGAGAAATGCCAACCTAACCCACAAATTTGTTGACATTTTGCTAGACCTAACCTATAATTGTTCCTAAATTTAATAAACATGTAAAATAGGACTTACTTTCCAAGTTTCCCACACATGCCTCCAAGTCCAAGTTAAACTCAAAGCTAAATGAATCCTCTTGCATTCAACATTGGAGGTGGAAACATAAACACATTTTTTTCTCCCCGCACAAACCTAGTTCTCAACCTACCTTGGATACCACTAGCTGGAAAAAAAATATCCATATTCAAGAAAGGAAGGCCATCGCTAACTTTGGTACTATTCTGACATACCTTTACACTGTGCCATAAGTCATTATTGGAGAGATATGAATGATGCAATTGTTGTTGCAGGTCTAGGGTTCAAAGCTCCTTCATTAGAGAGAATTAAGACAAATTTGCTATTATAGAGTGTTGAAGGTGTCATGATTTTTCTATATGAGTTCCATTCATCATGGGTAGAAACAGGGTGCAGGATCATGAGTGATGGATGGACAGATCAAAGGAATAGAACTTTAATAAATCTCCTTGTATCTTGTCTAGTAGGTACAATGTTTCTCAAATTAGTGGATGCCTCAGACAAGGTTAACACTGTGCAACTTAATTACAAAATGATGGAGGAAGTCATTCAAGAAGTGGGAGAAGATCATGTTGTAGAAATTGTCACCAACAATGAAACTAATTGTATAGTTGTCAGTAGACTTTTTTAGATTAGACGCCCCATTATTTTTTGGACCTATTGTGTTGCCCATTGTATAGATTTAATGCTTGAGGACATTGGTAAGCTTTATTGGATACATGGGGTTGTGGATAAGGAAAAATACATAACCAAATACCTATACAACCATATTATTGTCCTAAACACCATGAGAAAATACATTGAAGGTAAAGAAATTGTTCAACTTGTAGTGATTAGATTTTCAACAAACTTCATATCTTTGCAATCTGTGGTTGAGAAAAAGATAAATTTGAAGACGATGTCATTGGGACCTGAGTGGAATCTAAACATTCCAAGACCCTTGAAGGATTTGAATTTGTTGCACTTGTGTTTAATGATAGTTTCTGGAAAGATGTCGAAGAGATTATTGTTGTGATCGAGTCCCTTGCTAGAGTTATCGGGTACTTCAAGTCTTGTAACTTTTTCATGTTTTAAATTTCATTTCAAGCTTCTTTTTATTTTCAATGTTTCATATCAATTTAAATTTGAAATATTGAACTTTCAGGATGGTTGATGGTGATATACCCGCTATGGGTTACATTTATGAGGCGATGAATCTCGCAAAGGAGGCCATTAAAAGAAGGTATGGGGATGAGAAGGAAAAATATATGCCTCTTTGGTACATTACTGATGCACATTGGGATAGGAAATTGCATTCCCCCTTACATGATGCTAGGTACTTCTTAAACCCATAGTATTTTTATGATAAGAGCAACTTTAATGAGGATGAGGAGGTTCACAGAGGACTTATGACATGCATGCAAATGTTCTTCCGTAATCCAAACTTTCAAAGTTGTGTATTTTCCCAACTATAGGATTATAGAGCACCACATAAATTATTTTCCTATACCAGTGTTATACGAAAAAGGTCTAAGGTGTTACCAGGTACCCTTTTAGGCTTGAAGGCTTTATCAGTTCATTAAATTTGTTTAAATTTTAATTTGCATGTTAAATGTTTTATTAAATTTCGTTATCTTTTTATGTTCTTACTATTTAGTATTTAGTACATCTACTCACGAACCCTTTCCACTTGCTAGGTCGTTGGTGGAAATTTTTTTGTAGTGATACGCCACATTTGAACAGATTTTCCATTTGAATCATAAACCAAGAATGCAGTGTTCAGGTTGAGTGCAAGGAGCATGTTTTGAGAAAATAAATTCCAAGAAGTGAGACTAATTGACACAAAAGAGCTTAAATGACGTTGTATTTTTCCATTACAATCTACAACTTCACAATAAGAAAATACTATGTGAGAGATTGACTTGAAGGTTTCATAATCTAATTTGGAATTTAAAGTTTAAACTTTAAATTTCAAAGTCAAACCTAAATTCACATTTCAATGTCTCATGATAATGATAGGTTTGAATCGTTTAGCAATAGACCTTGAAGAGATACATTTGCAAACTACAAATGCACTCAATTGGGTCTAATTAGAGGAGGCTCCTCTTTTACGCCTACATGATTTGAAGAACTTTGAGAGTTAAGCAGGCGGAGGAGTGGGAGCAAACGCTTCTAGTTCTCACTCTTAAGAGTCTTAGACTCTTAGTTAATGATTTTTTGTAATTAGTATGCAATTGTTTGTAAACGTTTAGACGTAGTTGCTTCTAGTTCTATGTAGCACTAGTTAGGAGTCATGACTCAATACTTTGGATCATGTTTGGACTCATAACATATATGAGATGCTTATTCATTCATGACATTTTAGACATCTATTGATATTATGAATTGTTTGGACATGGCTTTGTTAACGCCCAGGTTGTTCCCTTTCACTCCCAAGGGAATACGGCCGGGGTAACCACTAACCAATCTTTGGATTACAACTTCTAGCCCAACTGTAATCAGAGAGGGCTCTCTCTTTAAGGTTTGTCTCTATTCTGTGGAGATTTTAGGCTAGTTATGAAGTAAGGGTTTTGCTTTATTTTTGGTTGAAAGGATGTCTTTCTGTACCTAAAGTGGAAATCTGCAGATAATGTTAGTCCATTGGGAAATGGAGTCTATGGCTACTGGTTTTTTGAGATCTTGAGGTGAGCAGCTGAAATTACAGGGCCATTTGAATACTTCATAAAACAAACTTGAAATTATGATGGTGAAATGTAAATAACCAGTGAAAAACAATTAAGAATTTTCCACTAAGCTGGGGTGTGGGAAAGAGATATATTCCTCAGGAGCAAACTTGAATTCCTGAAACAATAATCACTATGAAAGATATAGTGTGAAAGGGCAACAATTAAGAATTACACCTTTATTACTATACTGAAGAAAACATCTATAATAGCTTAGATTGAGTTCAGGGTAATCTGTGATTAAATCCTGGAACTATTCTTTTTCCTTGCTACTAACTGTAAAGCACAGAAGAATGAAAGAGATATGAAATGATAACAAAACACATAAACGAAGAGTTTTGAGGAAAACTTATTGTGCCATGAAGTACGTAGGAATCCTGTAACATTCAGTTAAACACCACAATGCATCAAACAAAACAGAGATTTGGAAATTCCATCGAATTTTGTATCACTTCTTTGAGAATTTACAGTAAAAGAACTCTAGAAGAGACATCAACAACAACAACCAACCCCATGCACACTCATGCAAGGGGGAATATATAGAAATGTTTCATACAAAATATCTCAGGCATTGAGTCATCTGAGAAATAAATATCTTCACCAACTCGTACAGGAAATAGCAGATAAGAAGTTATTACAACTTTCAATACAGCATGAATGCTCTTTAATTCTGTCAGAAGATTTTTACCTTTGGAGGTCACTAAGTCGGTTGAACTCTTTGTTATAAATGAAGAATGACGTGTCTTTGTAGCTCTATCCTCCTGTAGCTTTTTGGCCCTGTCGCCTGTGACTGTCAGTGCTACTGTGGTGGCCGAATGGTTACGCTGAGTTGGCTCAGCCTCTTTTCTCCATACATGCTGATATATCAAAATTTTCCTGTGCATGACAACTTACATATTTCAATGGAAAAACTTGATTACTGGCTCTGGTTTGACAGTATTAATTGTATCAATCCATTCCATACTTCCTGTGTGGGCAATTGATGTCTTAAAATTTCCTCTATAGTCTCATCTGCCTCTGTATATTTATAGAAATTCGGAGGCACATCAAACAAGTGATTGATTTCATTCATGATAAAAAATAAGCTCTCTACCCTGTTGTAGAGATTCTGTCCTGATGCTGGCCATGATTCTCCTGAAGTGTTGGGCTTTTCTGCAATCTAATTTGTAGCAAAGGTGTTGACCCTCTTGGCATAATTTTCATGGGAAAGTAGTCTTCCTACGCTGCCCGTTAAGCTAGGAAGACCTCTGTTCTGCAATGCTACAAATTTGTCCATGAATTTATTAATCTCTGTCTGCATATCCTACCTTCTTCTCTCTAATGTTTGTACTAGGGTTCTTAGTGTCAGGACCCTTTTGACCATTGAAATGGTCTCAGTCCTGTTGGTAATTCCCATTGTGGCCAGCTCAGAACTTGTTCTGTGATTAAGCACATTGATCATTCTGGTGGCAGCCTCAGGCATATTGCCTAGAGATGCCCTTGCTCTTTGGATTTCCCTATGTGCTTTTCCAATGAGCCCCATCTACTCATGAATAGCCTCAATATATTGCCACCGGTTAGTGATGGATTGGCCAATATTGGCCCATAGGACTCTCTTGAGCTCAGTTGTTACTTTATCAAGTGTGAGCTCTTTCTCTAGCTCATTTATCCTCCTTTTGAGAGTCTCCTTTTTTATCTCTATTTCTTTCTTTAGCTAACGTTTTGCCTTGGATTTTATCAATATATTTCATTGAGCTTAGAACAAGTTTCTTGGCTTGACTCAGCTCCTGTCATTGGGCCTCCAAGACCTGAATTTCATTCCTGAGTTTCTGCATATCAAGACTTTGAGCCTGCTCTGTTGTTGGTGCTGAGGTAGAGGGTGTTGTTTGCTCTGTCTGCTGAATGGGAGGGGCAGTGGTTTGAGGAGCTTCTTCCAGATTGATTATTTGTGGAGGGGACTGAGAAGTTTGGCCTGCCTCTTTCTGTTGCAATGTTGCCTGCAGTGCAGCCTCTAACTCTCCCAACTTTTCTTGTGTTTGGATCAGCTGTTTATATAGTGACACCAACATAGTTGCTGCGTCCTTGTCATGTCTCAGCTGGGAAACTTCTTCAGTTTGGGGATGAAGAGTTGCTGGGATCTTGATCATCTTCCTTAAAGCTTCCATATCTACATCCCTTAGCTTCAACAGCTCCTGCACAACTTTGACATGCTTGGGATCATGCCCAAGCTCTATTATGATGTCCTCCAAAGCTTTGATTCTATTGTCCTTTGCTTGAGAGGATGCTCTTTCCAACTCAAGTTGGGTAGTTGTATTATTTAGGCTATTTTCTAGCCTGTAATTCACCAATGTTTTATCTGCCAAGGAGGCATATACCATCTCACCCGTTTTCTTATGTAATTCTATCTCATCCATCATGTGGATGTCCTTGGAAAGGACCTCAAGGTTGGTCCTGATGTAGTCTGCAGTTGACTGTGGCTGCATCATGGCTGGAATGAAGTGGCTCATAATCATCTTACCCTCCTGGACATCATAGGCGGACATAAGTCTTTTCTGGTTGGTGGGTGCCATTTTCAACAGATGATTATATAATTGTACCCTTATGGGCTCATTCCTCTTCTTTATGTCCATGAACTGCTGCTTGATGCTCGGTTCACCTCCTCTTTGTTGGCTTGAAGAGCTAACTTCTCCTCCTGTTGTCCTCTCTTGTTCCCATTGGAAGGAACTTGGAGAGGCCTCCATGCTAGGTGGGCCCATGCCCAAAGATTGCCCTATTGGCATTTCTTCCTCTGAAAAAGGATTCATTCTATGCCTCTTTTCCCCTTGAGTTGTTGATGTTGTGAGGGGAGTCTCTCTGTCCCTTTTCCTGCTTATGTCCTCCTTTTGTGGGGTTTGAAGGACTGAAGCTTAAGCTCTTGTTTCTTGCCTAGGAGGCACAATTTGTGGTGGCTGCTGCTCAGTGACAATTGGGGCCTCTGCTGTGTGCTCTTCTTGCACTGGCTGTTCCTTTTCTTGCTGCTGTACCTGTTGTTGTTGTTGTACTTCCGGAAGTGGCTGCTCTAGCTCCATTTCTTTCTCCTTGCCTTTGCTAGAGGTTTGATCTGTAGCTTTGACTACCTTCTCATGTGCTGTGGAGGATGAGGCAGCTGCTCCCACTTGATTGCTTGGAAGATCAAATACCTGTGCAGAAAGCTCTAAGTCAGCCATCTTTAGGAGATTTCTTTGTGCTCTTTCATTTAATTCTTCTTGTGTGACAGGTTCCTCTAAGGTGCCTCTCTTCCATTTTGTTTGATTTGCATATTTTTCTATGTGAGGCAATCTCACATGGTCATAACTGGACAGCCTATACTTGACCCTTCTTAAGGTTATGAAGTGATTGCCGTCATAAGGTTTCCAGAGGAAACTAGTCTTTAGGCCAAGGCCTTCTAGCATTTTGTCTGCCTCTTGCCAGCCTTCCTCCCTTTTGTTATACATAAACTGGCCGAATTGGTTTCTTACCTTCAGCTGTGCTTTCTTGCCTTTGCCTAAAAAATTCTTCACATCAGCATTCCCAAACTGCCTGAAGTATTCAAGGGCAAACAACCTCATAGGCACATATTTGGGCAGTCTGTATGGGGGTAACTCACAGCCGTATATTCTAATAACGGCGTGATTTTGGTAAAAATACCAATCCCCAATGCTGTATACCTTGGACAACTGAAGGATCCTCTGCATCTCTTCGGTTAGTCTTGGAGGAGGCGAGCTCAGGAGCAGAGACATGGCTGGGTGGATAAAAAGGTCTATAAACTCACAGTAAGTGTATGGAGAATAGGATGTGTAGTGAATAGCTGAGGTCCAATACACTACTGACCTTGGATTTCCTTGTGCATCCACTCTTTTCATAGCAAAAGAAAATTTCTCATGTTGATAGTACAAAATAAAGTGGTAGATGTAGGAGGAGTATCTGAACACCCTTTCCCTTGATAGGTTCATCAATTGCTCATGCATTTTTTCTGATATATAGGTGGTATAGTCATAGCATATTGGAGTTTTGCCAGGGGAAAACATGAGCATCATCACCAGCACAATTTCATCAACATACTCAATTGAGTTATAACCCAGAATGGGACTGATCATATCTGCAAGGTCCCTACCCAATTTGTTGAGGTAAACATCAAAAATGGGAGGGTACTACACAGTATCAGAATTAATATACAGTTGGTTCAGCTTGGTGATCTGAGCATCTGTCATCTTAGCTCCTTGCTTTATCAGATCAATCAAAGATAAAGGAACCAATTTCCTCTCAGTTTTGAATTGCAGCATCTTTCTGATGGCCTCAGGGGTAATATAGAAAACAACTGAGCCTGAAGGGTCAAGCACAACCCTCTCGGTGGCATTATAACCATCAGCACACAGGTGAATTAGATCAAGAAATGGATTGACCTGAGGAAGCTTGAAGATTGGGAGGAAGGAATCGCAAATGCTCAATACATCTGTTTCGGTCTCATGTTTATTCTTTAATTCATTTAACAGGTGGATGTGGAACTTGCTGCACATTAGAAAATCCTCTGAGATTTGATAATCCAAATCTGCTAATGCCTTCCACTCCAATTCTCTCTGAGGGGCATTTAAAGGGGCAACATTGAGGGCCACAGGTGCTACTGGTGTATCCATGGTCACTTTAAAACTATGCTTCTGTGTAAATAAGTGTTACTGTGCATAGTAGCAGAAAAGAGTGTTTCTTGAAAGGAGAGGTGATTTATTGAGAAACAGAGGACAAAAAGGGTCAATTGCAGCAATTGAAATACTACACAAAGTACCAAAAGGGCAATTACTTGTCCTTAAAAGACTCTTTCACAGTAATTTGGTGTAGTTCGAGCTCCCTGTTCACGATTGCGCGAACATAATGCAGGTTTTTTCGAAATCTTTGGTAAACAAGGCTTAGCCGGTGAATTTCAACCTTACAACTTCAAATGGGAACTAGGCACAGGGGATTTGCCAGTCAATTATATGTTTTTCTGTGTTTTAAGTTAATTTAGGCGATTTACAGACAAAACCAGGCGTAGAGAGGATTTACAGGGATAAATACCTGGTACACTGACAGTCCTGGTCACAAATGCAGGTGGGTTGGCGCGTCGATGGCTTCCAGGTCGAATTCAGCAGGTTGGTGTGAGTTTGGACGTAAAATGCATGTAGAAGACACAACAGTCGTTTTTGCAAGAAGTGTAAAAAACGCGAAATTTTGGCCAAAATATGGATTTTTTAGAACATTGGCGCATTTTTTGGATGACGTCAGCATGACGTCATCGGGTGGAGTCCAGGTCGGATGATGTTAGCATGACGTCATCAGGTGACGTGGCGGCTTAAGAGTGGTCCACGGGGACGGTGAGGTGGCGGACAGGTGGAGCAATGGCGGACGAGGGCGCTGACGCGGCGATGACGTAGCAGTGATGCTGGCAGTGACGTTGGCAAGGCGGGTTGGCGGATACCGGAAACCGTAGGCGGTATGATATCGCACCGCCTTCCATACAGAAGCAGAATTGTCAGAGGGGGCTCCGATACACTGTGGGGGTGATCCGTGGCCGAGGCCTGACGTCACCCTCTGACAGATATCAGAAGCTAATTTACGGACGTCGGGGCCGGTCCAATATGCATGTGGGCTGTTGGATGAAAGGCGCCCGATCAGACGGTCGACGGGTCAATTACTTGTCCGGACGATACAGCGTCGGGCGGGCAATAAAATATTGATTTTTCATGAAATTCGTGCCCGGCGGGACTTAGGAATATTGGCAGATTTGCATGGTTTTTCAATGTATTTCTTTATAAAATCACGCATAGCTCCAAGACTTTGGATAAGTTGGAAAAAGTGGGTTTTTTATGTAATTTTCCGTTTGAGCGGGTTAAGGGTGAAAATGGGTCTTTTGCAAGGTTTTTAGGCAAATGAAGGGTTGACTAGGTTAAATGATTTTTGAAGGAGGAAAAGGGGTAAGGCTTGGGTTCTTAAACTGACCAGATGTCAATTTGATTCCCTAGTGGTGAACATATGGCTATAATGCCAAGGGGGGGGATATTTATAGAATGCTTGGGGTTTATACACCATAGTGTTATAATAGTAGGGAAAGGGTGACATAGGGAATTTAGATAATAGAAGTTAGGGGTTAATATGGAGGGAAAAGGTGAATGAGGAGTGATATCACTAAGTTTATTTGAAAACCACTTAGCTTAGGGAGTAGATCAAAATGAAAAGAATTTTAGACAAGAAATGTGGCTCTTAAAGGAAACCAGAACCAACATAAAACCTTGAATTCTTTCATAAACACAACTGGTGTAGGGATGTTAGTAATGAGTGTAAAATAGGGAAAAAAGGAAGTTAGACATGCTCCATTGTGTTGTTTTCCTTATCTTGACCAGCAAGATTCAGTTTGAAAGGAATACCACTTCTGCAACCCCATCTACCTACCCATCTACTTGCCTAAGCATTTTTTGTTTCTTCTTGGAGGGTGCACTTGGACTTGCAGACCCTTATGTGCCTTTTCTTTTTCATTGGCTTTTTCTTTTGATTGCCTATTTAGCACTACCCATATTGCTTCCAAGGCCCCATATTAAGTAGTTGGGCACCTTAGTTTCTCTACCTAACTATTGGTCTACCAAGATTAAACAGTTTGGACAAACTTCTTTCTCTATTCTACAACAAAAAATTGAAACATGGCATGATCCATATTAGACTGTTGGACCATCCATCAAAATTTAGTAAACATGAAGCTATGTACACGTTGTCTTCTTTTTGGAAATATGGGATCTTTGTGTCAGCAAAGCAGAGCATATTTGGCATTTGAATTTGCCAATCATGAAATATGAAACCTATTGGTATAGGTATCCAACAGGCTTTACTAAATATCAATGAAAAATGTTTTTTTTTTCTTTTTAATTAATATATGTTTATATTTTCATTTATTGAATTCACTGATTTTTTCCTGATTTTTTCCCAATTTTTATTTTTTATTTTTCCCCAATCTGATTAAAACTCTTATCTCTTTTGCCTCGCTAATTTATTATCTATTCCGAGTCTAGTAACATTGGTTATAAGTTTCATTCTTCACTTATGAGTGCTAAGGTGTGCTAGAGAGTGTCAATGCATGTTGAGGAATGTTAGGGAGCACTAGGACAACACAAGGGAGCACTATGTCAAAATGCATGCAAGTGAATGAATATGAGGGTGCATTTGGGAGTGTCAACCAGTGTTAGTTGTCATGCCAAGGAGGGAGTGACAAGATATGCTAAGAATGGGTAAGGCATGCGAGGGAATATCATGCAATGTCAAGAAGTGCTAGAGTGTGCTAGGTAGTTCTGGGGTGTGCTAACACGTGCCAAATAGTGCCAAGGCATTCCAGGTGCTAAGACATGCTAGGATGTGCAGGGTGCTAGAGTATGCCAATATGTGTCAAGGAGTTTTAGGGAAACAAAATGAATAATGAAGCTAAAATGAAAGAAAACAAACACATAAGAGGGTTAATAAGTCATGAATTTATCTTTTTCAAAAGGGGCATGCTAGGCACACTAATAATATGTTCCAATACATGCCAAGTGCCAATGTGTGCCAAGTGCTAATTTTTGTCAATGTAATATTATGCAAAGGAGTTCCACGGCATGCTAGGGACTACAGGGAATGCAAACACATGATAGGGGAGTGCTATGATATGCTATGGCATTCCAACATGTTCTTTGGAATCCTACTCATGGCAAGATGTTCTAGGTACAAAGATGTTCCAGGTACAAAGATGTTCCAAGACATGTGAGGTGCAAAGGGATGTTAGTGTATTGTTCCAAAGAATGTTAAGATGTGCCATGAGTGTTGAGGAGTGCTAGGTCTCTCTCGTTAATAGAATAGACAGAGCTTGATTATGTATTAAATAATATAGTCCTACACACACAAGTGGAGCTTTATTTAAATGAAATTTTCTAGATAATAAACCTAATTGAGATGAATCATGTGTTGACTCACAGGAAGACTATATTCTTATTACTTTGGGAAAATGATACACATTAATTAATTCTTAACAAATTGACTAGGTATTATAGCCACTATGACCTTGGACACATAATGAAAAAGACTCCACAAAATGGCCTTAAATCATTATATTTTGAAAAAAATATAGTAACAGGTACATAGCATCATCAAAAACTCATTGGAATGATCAATGATGCTGAACAATTTTTGGCCATCACCAAAAGTAACCAAAAAGAGCATTGATGAGGGTCAATAAAAGATCGTTAATCAAAGTGTCACCAAAGAGAGAAGTAGTGATGGGAAATTAATCACCCTCACCAAAAGTGTCATTGAAAATGGTTTTGGTTACAAACCTTGAACGACCATCACTATATACACTTACAATAATGATTTTTTAAAGATCATCACCATATGAAAAATTGGTGATGGACCTTAAAGGTCCATCACAAGCATGAAGCATCATCAAAAATTCATTGGAATGATAAATGATGATGAAAATTTATTGACCGCTACCAAGAGTAACCAAAATATCATTAGTGATGGTCAATAAAAGATCATCACTAGAAGTGTTACTAAAGGGAGAATTAATGATGGGCCTTTAACGACCCTCACCAAAACTTTCATGAAAGAGATAATTAATGATGGGAATTTAAAAACCCTCACTAAAAGTGTCATTGAAAATGCCTTTGGTGACAAACTGTAAAGGACCATCACTATATACACTTACAACAACGCTTTTTTAAAGACTGTCACCATATGCGACATTGGTGACAAAACTTAAAGGTACGTCACAAGCATGACACTCACCAATGACCTTTTTTCTTCTAGTGTGATCCGGATTTAAACAGGAACGCAACAAATTACAGAGATAACCATATACACAAATATGCAGCGGAAATAATACTTCATCATTTCATTAATGGAAAATACTGAAACATGCTTACAATCAGAAATGGAATAAACTAGCTAGGGCGATGGTAGCTTATCTCTGAGAAGAGATGTGATGGCTACATGCCTCTGAACTGTGTTACAATGAGGCTTGAAGGCATATTTATTGTTGAGAAACAATGAAAAACCCTTCACTTTCCAAAACCTAACCCTAGGAGATGAAATGCCAAACTGTGGG
>APFE030304351.1:74751-90693 GCA_000404065.3 Pinus taeda
GATCTCCAGCCCCCTCGTCTTTCTTCTCGTCGCCCGCCATGGGAGGCCGTCGGGATTTGCGAGGCTGGTCTTGCAAAGGTTCAACCAGTTCAAGCCCTAACTCCTTATATCCCGACCTTGTTGGGGACATGCAAAGAAAAACAGAGAAAAAGCAGACCGCTCTGATACCACTGATCGGATTTAAACAGGAACGCAACAAATTAAAGAGATAACCATATACACAAATATGCAGCGGAAATAATACTTCATTTCATTAATGGAAAATACTAAAATATGCTTACAATCAGAAATGGAAAGAAACTAGCTAGGGCGATGGTAGCTTATCTCTGAGAAGAGATGTGATGGCTACATGCCTCTGAACTGTGTTACAATGAGGCTCGAAATTTATTGTTGAGAAACAATGAAAAACCCTTAACATTCCAAAACCTAACCCTAGGAGATGAAACGCCAAACTGTGGGCCCGTTTGGGGGTAAGTTGGTACATCAACTTCCCGGGGTCGTAACTTTAGCATATGATCTCCGTTTGACGCGTACAATAGCTCATTAGAAAGATCTATTCGAGCACTATCATTGTTGGAACGACAACACTGGTCAGTGTTGCCCCTGGATTCCCAAAAAATGTCGTTTAGGGCCTCAAAACGGCTCCGGAAGTTCAGGACCCGAAAAACTGCTAAAAATAGTAAGTTGTGCTACAATTAAGGAAACTGAAAATGCTGAGAAAGACAATGGTCGGGGTCCAGGTGGACTTGGCAGGTGGCCACCAATATCCACCTGGATCATTCCCAGCCCAATAATATACGTGTTTTCTTTATCTCTAAACTCCCTAATACGAGGATGATATGGAGTAGAGGTGTGGAGCTTTAGTCATCTCAACTATGATACCTACTTTCATTGACAAGCACAAGTTTATAGTGCAAGAGTTTTGTAACTTCTACCTTCTTGTTCCACTAGTCAAACATTTTTAATAGAGTGAAGTCCCATTGAAAAGAAGAAAACCACACTCTAGTTAAATTGGATACTTAACTCCTATATGGCTTCTAGAAATATATTTTTCTTTCTTAATAAGCTAGATCTCTTTTCTTTTCATACCACATATTTTTGGTATTCAATAGCATGAATACAAGATTTTGATAGAGTACAATTATTACAAGATTGCCCATTCATTTCTTGTACCAAACTGATTCATGTTTTTATATGCTTTATGTATGCATTTTCTATTACATATTATATATTGATTTTAATTTTTTATTTTAAATTGATTTATTTATTGTTTTTAACATTTTCAATTTGGAGGAATTAGATTTTTGGAAGGTTTCTTTCAATAGTCTCTTAGATTTTGCATCATTGATTTAGTTTGTGAGTTTATAATTCATGTAAAATAAGGTTATAATTATACTAGTTTGCAAAATAATATTTTGCAACAAGTGATTGCTAGAATATTAACCCACAATGCAAGGTTGCAAGAATGTTAGTTTCATGATGTTGTATTGTGGGGTATGTTGATATCACAATATAGTGTTGTAAGGTATGCCACAACTATAATGATAACATGATCACATTAAGGAAACCAAGATTGCATTCACAATGAGAAAGCAACAATTTTTTAATAAAGAGCTACAAGCTAGTTGAGTTAATCAACTTTGTTTTTGTGGGATAGAGTGAGAAACACACTAAAGTGAAATGAAGCATAATAACATAAAGTAGAAGTGATTTTGTTAATGCCCATGTTTAATATTTAATTGACCATTATAATTTGACATTTACTTTAACACCCCCCCTTAATGGTTAACCTATTAACTACACCAAGCTTATTTTGGAATTTTACATATTTTTTTAGGACCCAAAGACTTGGTGAAATTGGCTTTAGATTGGTCTTCTATGGGGTAGTATTGTAACTCAATATATCCATCCTCTACATGTTTGCTGAAGTGGCAGTGTATTTCAACATGCTTGGTATGCTCATGGAAGATTGGATTCTTGGCTAGTTTTAGCACCCCCTTAATTTCCATTAAATAAGGAGGTCGGCTCTATCTATTGCATCTTCATGTCTAAAAGCATCACCTTCAGCTAAACTATCTTACATGCTCATTTAATACTCAATATTTTTATTTTGTTGATGAAAGGGCTATTGCATGTTGCTTCTTATTGGTCCATGTGATTGCAATTGTGCCAAGGTTGAAGACATATTTAGAGGTGGAATTTCCATCATCCTCATAACTTGCCTGATCTATATTTATATACATACACAACCCAGGGTGTCATGACCTTACACTGGCGGTCCTCTTCCAACCGCACTATAGGAGGTGCGGCGCCACTGACCACTTTCTTTTCACCAATACTTGCGACCATGGATTATGCTTCACGTCTATACTTAGTTTATTTTCTTCTTTGACCAAGTATTTTCATTCATTATAAAACAATAATTAAACGTTTATCAGCATTAACACAAATGCACAACAGTATAATTGGGAGGGGCAAGACCCTATAATGAGTCTGTTCGAAATATCAATATATATGTAAGTTACAATCCTGAGGAAACCCCAAATTTACACTTAGAATATTTTTACATTCACAGGCACAACACGTTCAACCAACTTGTTGGCGCGCCGACACAGTCCCTCGAATGACTCTCGGCCAACTCCTCGTTTGCCTCTGCACGTTCACCTGAACGCGTTTCATTCAACTCGTCCAAATTGTCGAACTCGTTGGGCGCTCCCACCGAACGCCTAACTCGCCAAGTCTCCACCAGCGAGTCGTTCACCTTGCACTAGTCCAAGACTTCCCGTGCACCAATCCAAGATTTTGAACGACCTGTTTCGGCTCAGGTGCTTTGGCCCTGCACTCGTCCGCCTGCACCTTCGCTCAGATTTCAGACCAGCTCACACTTCTTCCCTTCGCCCTTCCTTGAACGCTCTGAACTTGTGCGGTGATTCCCTGATGCCAAAATGACTCCCCACGCCATCTTGTTTATACACATCGATGCCTATGAAAGGTCACGTTGGCTCGCCTAGCCGACCCTTCGTTCAACCCATGTTTTAACTTTTTGAATGAGTCGGCCCGCCCACTGGCCTACCCAAGTGTGGTGTCCATCGTTTGCCTTCACCTGCCCGTCAGCTCGCCGAGACCGCCCACGGCCTATATGTCAAATGACCACCAACACTTAGTCTTTTTTCTTGCGTGTTTCCTTCCCACCGTGCGTTACTCCTCAGCCCGTCACCTCCATGTTCGCTCAGTGAGTTGCCTGCGGCTCGTAGGCCTTACATTCTCCCCCACTTTAAATCATTGTCGTCCTCGACAATCTCTCATCTCAACAACCATCTATCACCAAGATACCCATACCAATTCCATATAAACCACCGATATGTCATACATCGGAAAGTCTCCTCAATCCATGATCATCAACCACCTCTGTCGCAATTTCCACATGTTGCTCCCATTGTGGAAGGTTGGCCCCTCCTGCTCAAGCTACATGCTTATTGCAACATATCGTGTTGACCTCGTCATATATCGTCATTGTGTGAACTGTTGTCATGATATTCCAACACAATGCTAACACATCTCTATACACTGCTAGCCCTCATGACTCGAACTCGTCAAGTAGCTAATCCAACTGTCATGCTCAAACCATGAGAATGCACATTCTCATGCCATCATCAATCGTTTCTCAGACTCTTGTCACAACATCAACTCGATCAAGAATCCATCTCCATCTAAGTAAGCCATGCCCATGTCCATGAAGTAACTTTCATCTCGTCTGCAACATGTTGTCCATGATGTTTGGTATCAATGTCCTGCATGAAGTCAACTGCATCTATCCCAATATGTGTAAAGTCCATCTCCTCAATATGAAGAGATCCTCTCATCAAACTCGACTCTTGATGTGCCACATCCAGGTTCATGAAGCAACCCTCCATCATATTTGCAATGTGCCATCCCTCAAGTGTGCCATAGAAACAAGTATACACCTGTCTCATCCATTCATGTGTAAAAAGTGGTCAAGTCTCGGCTCAACCCATGCCCAAGTGTTGCCACCAAGGCATCATCATTGTTGTAACTCCATCACTCCAAAGTGTCTCATATCGATCCTCCACATCAAGTCACTCTTTCAAGCACACCCATACATGTACTCAAAAGTATGCACCCCATCCTGCATCAAAGTCTGTGACCTTAGCTCCTCAATGCATCAGATCCTCTAAGTCCACCATATATGAAGTCCTCAAAAGTCACAACCTCATGTCATCATGAGCTCCATGAGTCATCTCCAACCATCATCCCAGCAAGCATACATGTCTCGGCCCAAAGGTCTTTGCAAGATGCCTCAGCTCTCCATGTAGTAGGAATGCTCCATAGTCTGCTCACAAATCCAACCAAGTCCATGGCCTTGTTGTACAAGAGTGCACAACATCTCCATCGGCTCATAAGTAATAAGTCTCCATGTCACACCAAAAAATCTACTTGCACAACATCCCTGCCTTGGCACTCCTCATTGGATGCCCATAAGTGACACCTCTACAAGTGCTCTTGCATAATGTCCCTACATAAGACTGCCATGCTCCATGTCTCCAACCTGATGTCCATGACTAAGTTTCCCATGTTGTCCAACCAAGTAGACCCATCAGAACAATCGGCCATCCTCATCCAAGTCTGCAATCCGGTCTAGTGAACTCGATCGCCCAACCTATATCATCATTACATACGAGTCTCTTCCACCATGGCTCCCCTACTGAAGGTTCCACCAAGACTTCCTCTTGGTCTTGACCATGAGAAGTCCACCCAAGTATCATCATACTGAAGTGTGTGCCCTCTTCCAATATGTCCATGAGTCATGTTGGACACTTAGCCAATTCTCCATGTGGCTAAAGCATGACCCATTCCTCCGCAACGATCATCATGTTCCTCCATTGTCACGGGCCTTCGTACCTTCTATCATAAGGTCACAAACAACCCCAACAAGTCTTGTAACAGTCAATGGTCCTTGCTCCTCCATACAAGGTCTCATCGTAGAAATCCATGGTAAGATCCTCCCTAGCATCGACAAACTGATTTTGCTCTTCCTTGCATCCGGTTCATCTTCCAAAAGTCTCACTGAAACACAAGTATAAGTACTTACTTCATCATGAGGCTCCTCTATGTGAGTTTCCTCATCCACCAATGTCTGCAAACCGCATGATCCTGGAAAAACTTGATCAATTTCAAGTTCATCCTCCACCGTTGTCATATATGCAACATCCTCAAATATCACGGCTTCCTCTTCTTCGTCATCACAATTTGCAGCTACATCCTGCTCCATTGCCCAACCAAGTTGAAGAATTTTGTCTTCAACATTCCTTTCCAAGACTTCAAGTTTATCTTGAATCCGTGGGTTTTCTTCTTTCATCCGCTTCAACCTGTATAAGGTCAGCAAGAGTTTCCCTTCGCATTTTTCCAAACCTGCCATGTCTTGTCGTTTAGCTTGGCCCAAGCACGATGCTTCACCTCTGCTAAACCTGTCATGAAGTGTAGTGGGATCAACTTCCCTGCAAATCCTGCACCTCATTCACCATCAACTCTGATACCGCGTGTCACGTTAGTGCAGTGGGATCAGCTTTGTCATATTTCACCAGCTCTGATACCACCTGTCATGCCCCTACAGTGGCGGTACTCTTCCAACTGCACTATAGGAGGTGCGCACCACCGACCACTTTCTTTTCACCAATACTTGCAATTGTGGACTACGCCTCACGTCTATACTTAGTTTATTTTCTTCTTTTACCAAGTACTTTCATTCATTATAAAACAACAGTTAAACATTTATCAACATTAACATAAATGCACAACAGTATAACTAGGAGGGGCAACTCCCTATAATGAGTCTGCCCAAAATATCAATATATATGTAAGTTACAATCTTGAGGAAACCCCAAAATTACACTTAAAATATTTTTACATTCATAGGCACAACACGTTCAGCCAACTCGTCGGTGCGCCTACATGGCCGCCTGAACAACTCTCGGCCAACTCCTCGTTTGCCTCCGCACGTTCACCCGAACGCGTTTCGTTCAACTTGTCGAACTCGTCGAGTGCTCCCACCAAATGCTCAACTCACCAAGTCTCCGCTGGCGAATCATTCACCTTGCACCAGTCTAAGACTTCGCCGTGCACTAGTCCAAGACTAGTCCAAGACTTCGCCGTGCACCAGTCCAAGACTTCACTGTGCACTAGTCCAAGACTTCGCCGTGCACGAGTCCAAGACTTCGCCGTGCACCAGTCCAAGACTTCTCGTGCACCAGTGCAAGATTTCGAATGACCTGTTTCGGCTCGGGTGCTTCGGCCCTGCACTTGTTCGCCTACACCTTTGCCTGGATTTCAGACTAGCTCACACTTCTTCCCTTCGCCCTTCCTTGAACGCTCTAAACTTGTGCGTTGATTCCCTGATGCCAAAATGACTCCCCACGCCATCTTGTTTATACACATCGCTGCCTATGAAAGGTCACGCCAGCTCGCCCAACCGACCCTTCATTCAGCCCATGTTTTAAATTTTTGAATGAGTTGGCCCGCCCACCGGCCGACCTAAGTGTGGTGTCAATCGTTTGCCTTCGCCCGTCCGTCGACCCGCCGTGACTGCCCACAGCCTATATGTCAAACGACCACTAACACTTAGTCTTTTTTCTCGTGTGTTTCCTTCTCACCATGCACTGCTCCTCATCTCGTCACCTCTGTATTCGCTCGCCGAGTTGCCTGCAACTCGTAGGCCTTACACAAGGCCTCTGTTTCTATTGTACCAAAATATAGTGTCCCTTTCACATATCTGAACACTTTATTGCAATCCAATGCTCTACCTTGTATTGTTGATTTTTCGTTGGCACTTCAAAATTGGGTCTATGTCTAAGAACAAGATCACAAACACGCTAAAATGCCACAAGACAAGTGCTTTGCACAAAAAATAATGCACAACTGTGAATCAATGTAGTACACAAGACAATTTTTCAACCCAAACTTCTTATATTATAACACAACAAACATAGGGTTCCCGTACAAGGGATCATGGCCCTTACAATTAGCCATGATACAAGAACAACTAGGGCTTGATGTCAACAACTTATGATAACCAATCTACCCTTGAACAAGACACACTTGACTTACTCGCTGAAGGAAATATCGACTCAGCCCTTTCAGTCCATGTACCTTAAACACCTAGTAGGTCCTTTGCCACCTCTTTTTCTGCACACAAGTACTTTTGCAACTTTAGAATGTTTGCTTCATTATCTAAACAATCTTCCTCTATCAATGCATTGCTGCTCCAATAAGATTGAACTTAGGCAACACAAAACTGCCCTATAGCAGCCCTCTTGCTCCTCCAAGATTGCCTGCTCTTAGGTTCTTCAAAGTCTAGCCTCTTATCAACAATATGCCCACTTGCACTCACTGAACTAGGACATCACCCAACAATCCTCTTGACTGACTTCTTGCTACTCCAAGATATTAGTCCTTAGGGCACACAATCATCTACCTTTTATCAGTAGTTTGGCTCATCAAACATACTGCACAAAGAATTTTACCAAGCAACCCTCACACCAATGATCAACCACTTGCATTCACTTAAATTAGGGCTAATATACTTGCTGTCCAAATAACACCAAATGAATAGGCTTACCTTACCATCAACCCTACACTTCTTCTCCTCAAGAAATCGAGCAATTTTCCTTCTCGTCACCTCTGCTCAACTTGCAAGAAAATCATTTCCGTGATCAATAAGATCAGTTCCAACAACTTGGACTATCCTAGTCATCCGTCCACCATCTCAGGGAACTCAGGCCTCACTTTATAGCCCTAAACTCACATAATATCAGACCTTATTATTTTCGCTACTCTTCAAGAGACCTCAACCTCACTTGCCTTTGTTCTCGACTCCAATAAAGGGTCTCGTCCCTACCTTAAATAGAGATATATCTAATCTTAGACGCAGACTAATCACAGTTTTAGACCACTGTAATTTTCGGCCTTCTCACACTTATTTTCCACAACTTCAGATACACACTCTTATAGTCTTTGATCACAAAACCATGCATAGAATTTTAACTGACTTCCCTCCTCTTGACTCGTATCAGAACATGAGACAAACAAAACCAAAACATGTCCTTCTCATATCTAGCTTGACTCTTATGGTCAACGACTACCTTTTCTTATCTTTGCTTGAGAATATATGCTCTTGTGATGTGCTTAAATGAACTTGACCTCATCTCTCTTTATAGTGATCTAGGTGGTGTCCCTTTCCACTAAGAGTCATGACTTACGCACACGCCAACCTAAGAAAAACTTGCTCAACCACCATTTGCCATAGAAATAAAATCCCTTTCATTTATCTTTCACCACATCATTGAATCCTTAGGTGCCCCTTAGCCTTTCAAGGGTGCCCCACATGTTTTCAATGACTAAACCATCAATTTCCATCTTGGTCTTGCGTCCACAACTTTGGGTACAAAACTCACCTCTTGGGTACATTTCCACGAAGCTCCATTTTTGTGGGTCAAGTCTTCACAAACCTAGTACCCCAAGGGTTGTGGGAGTACCTCCCAAACTACACTTTCAATACTCCCTCTTAGTGAGGGAGGTACTTCCACCACTTAGACGTATCTCATCATTGTTGGCGACCTTGGCCCAATCTTTGATGTTCACCACTGCAACATACTCTGTAGAATGAACCACACTATCATTGGTAGTGTCTCTGCTACCAGAAGCTTCTCATTTCTTCTTCTTCTGAAATGCCTTCAAGACATTCCATGATTCCCTCTTTCCAATTGTATAAGTCCCCTTACTCCCAACTGACAATGCACTCTTCTTGGGCTATAGATTCTCCCTCTGTACCTACATAATCTTGCTCAAACTCGACTCCCTCTGAGTCTCAAGAACTTACTTCTTTCCTTGATCTATAGGCTTTCCCATTAGTGGATATAGGCCATGCTCCCTAACTCTAATGATAGCTCCAACAAAGTTGGAGCCTCTGGGCCTGAGCTTCACTTTCCCGTCTTGGAAAATCTCTTCAAACCCCTTCACCTCGATCACTGAGACAAACATGTTGTACCCGAGTTCTAGTATCTACAGTTCATCAGGAACTCATAACAACCCACCTGACTCTGTTGAATGACACATCACCTAATCCTATGATCGCTTTCTGACTCTTGTTGCCATCCTCCATGTGCAACTTTAAGTCCCATTCAGTTAGAGTCTTAAAAACTTCATGCGAACTTGTCATATGCTTCGACACTCCGCTCTCCACGTACCGTGCAATCTCGTTGATGGCACCCTTGGAGAAATGAGAAACTAGAGCAAAATCCTCTTCCAACCTTATGGAGAGGTCACCCAACGCAAAAGATGTAGCAACACCAACTACTTCCTTCCCCTTCGTCTTCTCATTGTCTCCCTTCTTCTTCCGCGAACACTTGCTGGAATAATGACCATATTTGCCACATGTATAACACTTCAACTTGCTCAAGTCCTTCTTTTCCTTTCCCTTCATCTTCCCTGCAAGAGCCACATTATCATTAGAAGTATTCTTCTTCTTCTGAAGGTCCTCTTCTCACAGTTCTTCCTAGATGAAGTCATACCATAACTTTTTCCAATTTGGTAGCTTATCAAGCGACAATCTCTTATTACCTTTGTTGCACTTCAGGTACCTCAACCCTTTCTTACCTTTGTTCCTAGCTCTAGTAGAGGGTCTCAAACCACCTTAAATATATTTTGGCCTAGACACAAACTTATCACAATTTTGGACTAGTGTAATTTTTTCTTTCTCACAAATATTTTCCACAACTTTGAATATACACTCTTGTAGTCTTTGATCATAAAACCATGCACATAATTTCATCTAAATTCTGTCCTCGTGATTTGTACTAGAACATGGGACAAAACAAAAGCAAAAATGTCTTTCTTCTCCTATCTAGTTTCTTTGCTTGAGAATGTGATGTGTCTAAATGGACTTGACCTCATCTCTATTTATAGTGATCTAGATGGTGTCCCTTTCCACCAAGGGTCATGAATTATGCACAATAAGAGCTAAGCAAAACTTGCTCAACCACCATTTTCCATAGAAATAAAATCCATTTCATTTATCTTTCACCACATCATTGAAGCCTTAGGTGCCCCTTAGCCCTTCAAGGTTGCCCCACATGCTTTCAATGATTAAGCCATCAATTTCCACCTTGGTCTTGCGCCCACAACTTTGGGTACAAAACCAACCTCTTGTGTACATTTCTGATGAAGCTCCATTTTCGTGGGTCAACTCTTCACAAACCCAGTGCCCCAAGGGTTGTGGGAGTACCTCCCAAGCTACACATTTCAATACTCCCTCTTAGTGAGGGTGATACTTCCACCACTCAGAAGCATCTCGTCGTTGTTGGTGACAGTAGCCCAATCTCTGGTGTTCACCATTGCTGCATACCTTATAGAATGAACCACATTATCATTGGTAGTGTCTTTGCCGCCAAAAGCTTCTCACTTCTTCTTCTCTTGAAATGCTTTAAGGCCATTCCATGGTTCCTTCCTTCCAATTGTAGAAGTCCCCTTACTCCCAATCGACAATGCACTCTTCTTGGGTTGCAAATTTCCCTCTGAATCTGCATACTCTTGCTCGAACTCAACCCCCTATGAGTCCCAGGAACTTGCTTCTTCCCTTGATATATAGCTTTCCCATTAGTCGATATAGATCATGCTCCCTAACTCCAATGATAGCTCTAGAAAAGTTAGAGCCTCTAGGCTTGATCTTTGCTTTCCCATCCTAGAAAATATCTTCAAACCCCTTCACCTCGATCACTAAGGCAGAAGAAACACTGTACTGAGATCCAATAGCCAAAATAATCATGAAATCGTAACAACCCACCTAACTCCACCTTGAATGGCACAACATCTAATCCTCTGATCACTTTTTGACTCTTGTTGCCAACCTCCATGTGCTACTTTGAGTCCCATTCAGTTCGAGTCTCAAAAAGTTCATGCGAACTTGTCATATGCTTTGATGCTTTGCTATCCATGTACCATGCAGTCTTGTCGATGACACCCTTAGAGAAATGAGAAACTAGAGCAAAATCCTCTTCCAACCTTATGAAGAGGCTATCCAACTCAGAAGATGTAGTAACACCAACTACTTCCTCCCCCTTCCTCTTCTCATTGTCTCCCTTCTTTTTCTGCAGACACTTGCTCGAATAATGACCATATTCACCACATGTATAACACTTCAACTTGCTCAACTCCTTCTTTTCCTTTCCCTTCATATTACTGTAAGAGCTACGTTATCATCCAAAGTGTTCTTCTTCTTATGAACGTCTCGTCTCATAGTTATTATAGGATGAAGTCATCCCATAAACTATTCCAATTTGGAAGCTTATCACAAGCAACAATCCCTTTGATAAACAAATTCCATTCCTTGGTAAATCCCTTCAAAGTAGTCCTCACCAGCTCAAACTATGGAATGCTATCTTTGATGGAAGTAAGCTCATGACAAACTTGAGTAATCCTCGTCAGATACTGAGCCACACCTTCTCCATCCAACATCTTGGTGTTCTTCAACTTATCTCTTAATAATTGCAACCAGTGCTTGTTCTTGTTCTGGAACAAATCTCGAAGAGCTTTCCACATCTCATGGGAAGTGTTCTTCCTAGTCAGTGAGGTATCAAGTGATCTTTGACATCATATAGGATGATCGACTTCACTTTTTTATCCAGCTCTTTGTAAACTTTCAAATCCTTAGGGTATGTTGGTTTATTGATTAGTTTATCAGCGAAATCCCAACTCTTGTTCACCAACAAAACCAACTTAATCCTTTCCTTCCAAGGAATATAGTTAGACAACCCATCCAACCTGTACTCATACCTCAAACTAGTGGTCAACTTCACCATGCTACTAGTCCTTAAACAACAAGGTAACTACATGCCTCTTGAGCTGTGTGTTGTGCACACTGTAATTCAATTGTCCCTTCAAAGTAGCTCTGATTCGATGTTGATTTTTCCTTGGCACTTCAAAATCAGGTAATGTCTATGAACACAATCACAAACACACTAAAATTCCACAACACAAGTGCTTTGCACAACGAAAAACGTACAACTGTGAATCAATGTAGTAAACACGACAAATTTTCAACCCCAAACTTGTTATATTACAAACTTTGATACAATAAACATAAGGCTCTCGTACCAGGGATCATGGCCCTTACAATTGGCCTTGATAAAGAAAAACTAGGGCTTGATGTCAACAACTTATGAAAGCAAATCTACCCTTGAACAAGACACACTTGACTTGATGGAGATCTCGATTCAACTGTTTTAGTCGACATAACTTGAACACTTGGTAGGTCCTTTGCCACCTCTTCTGTTGCTCACAAATACTTTTGCAATTTTAGAATGCTTGCATCTTCAGCTGAAAAATCTGCCTCTATCAATGCACTGCTGCTCCAATAACACGAAATATAGGCCACATAAAACTTCCCTCTAGCAACCCTCTTTCTCCTCCAAGATAGCCTACTTTTAGGGTCTTCAAAGTCTTCCCTCTTATCAACGATATGCCCATTTGCACTCATTGAAATAGGGCATCACTAAATAGCCCCCTTGAATGAATTCTTTTTGTTCCAATATATCAGTGTTTAGGGAACACAACCATCTACCTTATATCAGTAGTTTGGATCATCAAACATACTAAACATAAGGACTTTACCAAGTAGCCCTCACACCACTTAACAACCACTTGTATTCACTGAACTTAGGGCTACAATACTTACTGCCCAAATAACACCAAATGAACTAACTTACCTCACCATCAACCCAACACTTCTTCTCCTCAAGAACTCTATCACTTTTCCTTCTTTCCACCTCTACTCAGCCAACAAGAAACTATGTTCTGTGATCAATAAGATCAGTCCCAATAACTCAGACTTCCCTAGTAATCTATGCACCATTTCAAGGAACCTGGGCCTCACTTTATGACCCTAAAGTTGCATAACATCATAGCTTATTACCTTCACTTCTCTTTAGGAGACCTCGGTTCTCACTTTCCTTTGTTCCCAACTCCAACAAAGGATCTCAACTCCACCTTAAACATAGATATATTTTGGCCTAGACATAGACTTATTACACTTTTGAACCATTGTAATTTTTGGCCTTCTCAAAAAGTTTTTCCATAGCTTTGGATGCACTCTTATAGTATTTTATCACATAACCATGCACAATATTTCGACCAACTTCCCTCCTCTTGACCTGTACCAGAATATGAGACAAAACAAAACCAAAACACGTCCTTCTTTTCCTATCTAGCTTGGCTCCTGAGGTCAGTGGTTACCTTGGTTTGCCTTTTCTTGAGAAGATATGCTCTTGTGATGTGTCTAAATGAACTTGACCTCATCTCTATTTATAGTGATCTAGGTGGTGTCCCTTTCCACCAAGGTACATGATTTATAAACTTTTAAAGAAATATTAAAGATGCCTACCAGTCTAGAAATTTAAAAGGGTCCCAACTTTTTATTATTGTAAAAATATAAAATCAGGGTTGTTGTTTGCTACAATAATGGACGACATATTGGGTGAACCAATTATCTTTGTTTATATTCATAAAGAGAAAGAAAGATAAGATTTCATAAGAAAGAAATTCATGACTTAATTAAAAAGTTATGATGAGCATTTTATGGTCATTCAAATAATAAGAAAGGGAAATTTGTAGTCACACATTTTCATCTTACCTTTATCCAAAAGGCAAAGAGACATCTTCATATATTTATTAAATAAGAAAATGGGGATTTTATTTGATTACTGAGCACAAATTAATACCAATTTATACCTGCTTGTTTAACTTTCTGTACATGGCATCACTTCTCTACTAGTAGGTCTGTTCAGTACCCTGACAAAATTACCTTAGTATCA
This sequence comes from Pinus taeda, assembly GCA_000404065.3. Taxonomy (NCBI): domain Eukaryota; kingdom Viridiplantae; phylum Streptophyta; class Pinopsida; order Pinales; family Pinaceae; genus Pinus; species Pinus taeda. Next base: position 88,632 of record APFE030304351.1, read on the forward strand.
TGTATGCATTTACCCTCTGCCAGTGAGCTTGTTCAGTACCGCGACGGGTTTACGTACATTTCGTATGGCTTCCTATATTTTCTTTATTAATCATCTTTAGATCACAATGTTAGAGATTACATATTTAGCAATTACTCATAAGAAGTTAGGTGATTAGAAAGTTGTCTAAAACAAGGCATATCATGGCATTTTGTCAGCTATTCATCTTATGATTTTCCATTCTTATTTCACTTTAAGGACGTGAAGGGAAATTTATACTTATGGAAAAGGAAAAACTACAAAGTATTTTCCAAAGAACACTTTCTCATATAGGATGCATTAATCATAAAACTTAGTCATAATATTAAATGCAGTATAAATTTTAGACTTACCTGCAATCTTTGAAATAGTCATTCTCTATTATCAAATAAATCGGATAAAAGGAATGCAACATGTTGCAAACTATTCTCAACAAATAAACAACCAAAAAACCATATTTATAGTTGATTATTTACATATTTACAAATAAAATGAATTTCTTGAAAAATATTTTTTCAAAATATGTCCATTCACCGAAAGATTTTCTTCAAGCCCCTCAAGGGTTTGCAATAAATGTGGATGGACTAATTTTCTTAGAGATTTGAAATGGACTAAGCTAGAGTTTCTGGAATTTTGTGTGTTTATCCATATTTTAAAATGTGCCTGGTCCCATTTCAAAACGAAGTCACCAACATTAAAATCTTTGTCCCCCACTGAACTATTATCAAACCATTGTTTGATGAATTTTTGGTGATTATTGTAGATTTGTTGTTAGATGATCCAAAAATAAATTATTATCATAGGTTATAAAATTGAAATAAAATAATTATTAATGTAAGAAATTAAATTAATAATTATTATTCTAGAATGTTTAATTATTTAATGGAGACAATTAGAATTAGTATATTGTTGTAACAAGATATGACTCTCCAAATGTGTCGTATTTTAGGCTCTATTTTAGGAGATTAGTTAGCTAGTTGGTTTGAATAGCATTTATTGTAAATGGACACTTGTTATTTAATAAGTGATCCATAATTAGAGGTAGTTAGAACATGGAGCTTATAAATAGCTCATTGCAAGAGTATTTGTGGTGTTCGGGTGTAAGCTCTTGCAAATCAATTATGTAATTATTTTTTCTGATTAATAAAATTATGTGTCTGAGGACACTTTTCTGTTTCAATATGTGGTATCAGAGCTATTTTGGTTCTTAGGGCCTATTAAGCAAAGCGCAAGCAGTGTAGGGATATGTCGATCTTGTGTGATCATATCAGTGTGAAGATCTTTGATTCTGTTGTGATGGATGCCAATGGTGGAGACTGTAATTGTGCATATGGCAGACCGATCTTTCACGTGGAGCAACCGAGAAGCGTAGAACAACAGATCTGTGTGGAACATATGTCGTAAAACAATGATGCATCAGATTCCAGGAGAAACTGTTGCATGAGTGTTCTGGAGGAGCCGCTGCTGATGATAGAAGGACTGCATTGGAAGTTTTAAGCTCTAACAGGAACGCCAGAGAAAACTGATGCTGCTTCCTCCCAGCATCTGTTATGCCCCATGCGCATTACATACTTTCTCCCCTGTATGTGAAAAGATGGATGAATCCTCTCCAGAGCCGACCTGATAGGATGTTGTAAGACTCAAATCTCCGGAAATCCATTGTAGCGAGAAATAAAGAAGTCAGATCGCTATTTGGATGGTAGTTGATGATTTTCCTTCTGAGGCGTTACGCATGGAATGATTTAAAACATAATCTTCATTTGGGTTAGTTGAATACTGGTGGATCCATTGTTGAAGGCGCATATTTGGAATCCAAAGGAGAGCCCTTAGAGTTAAATTCTGGAATTGGTATTTTCCCGCAGATGACGAAATTCAGAGATAATTTCCAAAGTTAAATTTTTAGATTTGAAATTTTAAAGGGAGAAAAAAGAGCCAGCTCTGCATCATATAGGAATTCGATCATAGAGAAATAAAAGGATCCATAATTATTTTTGTTAGTTGCCCCATAAATCTGATGCTGATTCCAAGGTTTTCCTGGAATTCC
>APFE030304351.1:90994-127359 GCA_000404065.3 Pinus taeda
TCGGAATATCCACCAAGTACAAAATTTTTAGTCTTTGTGTAAAGAAGACCAAAATCTTTTGTTCCTTGGATATATCGAAGAACTCTTTTAGCTGCATTCCAGTGGCTGTCTTGTGGTTCCTACATAAAACGTGAAAGAATACTGACTGCATAAGATAGATTAGGACGAGTATTTGTCAAATAAATCAAGTTGCCAATCAACTGTCTGTAAGTTGTACTGTCCACCTTTCCCCCCCTTCAAATTTTGAAAGTTTCAAGTTTTTCTCCATCGGGGTGAGAATGGGCTTGCAACCCTGCATGCCAAATCGCTGAAGAACCTCTGCAGCATACTTACTCTGAGAAATGAAAATATGATGTGGACGTTGGAAGACTTCAACTCCAAGATAGTAGTGAAGTAATCCCAAGTCTGTCATCTTAAAACCTACATGTAACTCCTTTTTCACCTGTGCAATATGATCATCATGGTTGCCAGTAATGATCAAGTCATCTACATACATAACAAAAATGACCAGATATTATCCCTGTTGTCGCACATACAAAGTATCATCAGATTCACTTCGTTGAAAACCAACTTTCTTAAGGTATTCATCCATCTTTGCGTACCAAGCGCGAGGAGCTTGTTTTAATCTATATAAAGCCTTGATCAATTTGCAGACTTTATGTTCTTGTCCTTCAACTTCAAAACCTAGCGGTTGGGTCATATACAATTCCTCCTGTAAATCCCCGTTGAGAAAAGCACTTTTCACATCCATTTGATGGACTTTCCATCCTTTCTGAGCGGCCAATACAAGTTTTAATCGGATGGTGTTCCATTTAGCCGTAGGAGCAAATGTTTCCTCATAATCAATGCCTTCCTGTTGCCCAAAACCTTTTGCGACAAGTCGTGCTTTATACTTTTGAAGTTCTCCCTTCTGATTATACTTAATTCTGTAAACCCATTTGCATCTTATGGGTTTAACATTTGCTGGACAATCAACAAGTTTCCAAGTGTTGTTATCAATTACTGCCTGATATTCTTCAACCATAGCCTGTTGCCATTCTTTATGTTTTACTGCTTCTTTGTATGTGGAAGGTTCAGTAAAATCATTTGCTATCAAGGCAAAATTTCCTTCACTTCTATGTGCCCTTTTGGTGCCTGTTTTATTCTGCTCAACAGGCTTTACATCTTTCAAAAGTTGAACTGCCCATTTCGGTAGTTGGTGCTCACTTGTTTGCGCTTTTGTAAAGTCTCCATCATTGTAAAGAGGATTAATATAAACTGATGTTCGTTGTTCAGGTGAAGAGTGTGGAGAATCACTGTCAGAAGAACTGCTGCTGCTTGGAGATGCAGATGAACTGCTAGAAGACCCAGTTGATGTTATTGATGTAGATGGACTGGATGACTCATCTTCAGAGGAAGGAAAATCAAGTTCATACCAATTTGGTGAAGTTGGTTGACTTTGCATTTTTCCATTTCTTTTACTTCCTTTAGTTTCTAACTTGTGAAGAAGATTTCAATTTCTTCAGTTCTCTTACTCTCAGTTTCATCAAAAATGACATCCCTGCTCACAATGAATTTTCCATTGGTCAAAAGATGATACCCTTTCTTCTCATCATAATAGCCAATCATTGTGCATTTTAAACTTCTTGAGTCAAGCTTAGTTCGTTTTTCTTTCGGAACTAAGGCATAACACACTGACCCAAAAACTCTAAGATGTTTAACTTGACGTTTGAAAACAAACCAAGCTTCATAAGGTGTGATTCCATCTAAAGAAGCAGTTGGAGATCTGTTTCTTAAGTAGACAGCTGTATGAATTGCTTCTGCCCTATATGTTGGACTTAACCTCTTGAAAGTTAACATGGATCTCGCCATTCCTAACAAGGTGTGATTCATTCTTTCGACTACTCCATTTTGCTGTGGAGTGTAAACATTAGTAAGATGTCATCTTATGCCATTTTCACTGCAATAATTTTTAAATTCATTTGAAGTGAATTCTCCCCCATTATCTGTCCTAAGTGTACCTATCTTTTCGTTGACTTCATTTTCAACAAGTTGGCGAAAAACTTTAAACTTATCAAATGCTTCTGACTTGTTATTCAAGAAGTAAACCCAAGTCATTCTGCTGAAATCATCAATGAATAGTAAGAAATATTTGCAACCACCAAATGAAGTTTGTAGTGGACCACAAACATCACTGTGAACTAGTTGTAGCCGCCTGTTTGCACGCCATGTACTTGTTGGAAAACTTTCTCAACTTTGTTTGCCATAAATGCAAGCTTCACATTTTGCATTTTCCCTTTTGAAAGTGGAAAGTCCTTTAACCATTCCTTGTTTTTGCAATTGAGAAAGACTCTCAAAATTCAAATGTCCATATCTTACATGTCATAGTCTTATAGGTGAAATACCTGTAGTCACTGCCCCTGCAAAATCAGAATGTCTTGGAATAACTGTCCCTTTCATCCGTAATAGTTTTCCATCTTCATATCCTGTCTTGACAGTTTTCAAACTCTATTTAACTGAATTAATCTTGACTAAACCATCTTCCATAATCACTTGATGTCCTACTTGTCGAATCGTGACTAAAGAGAGAATTTTTTTTTAAATGTTGGTACATACCATACATTGGAAATCATTTTTTCTCCAATGCCAGGGAGAAAAACTTTAACTGCTCCTTTTCCATAAGGAATATGTTTTGTATCATTAGCAAGAAAAATGGAATTAAGTTGGCAATCTTGAAAATTCCAGAAAAAATCACGTCGACAAGTCATGTGCTGAGTGGCCCCGAAATCCAAGATCCAGGCATCTTCATAGTCACTTCTAAGATGGGATGAAAGTTGTGATGCTGGCAAGGAAGTAAAAACATATTCTGAGTTGTCATCATCTTGATCATTTGCAAATTGCGCTGAATGCTGCTGAAACTTGGGAATTTTATTAAGTGAAGTTCGACAATCTTCAGCATAATGGCCAACTTTGTTACATCTTCGACACACAATTTGACTTAAGTCTCTTCCTCTTCCTGAAGATTGTCCTCTGCCTCTGCTTTGACTTCTATGTTGAGATTGTCCTCTACCTTGATTATTATTTCCTTGTCCTTGAAAATTTCCTCTTCCTTGGTTGTTTCCTCTACCTTGAAAATTATTCCTTCCTGAACTGTTGCCTCTGTTAAAATTGTTTCCTCTGCTTTGGCTTTGACCTCGAATTTGTACGTTATGTGCTGCTTGATTCTGATTCCCTCTGCCTCTGCCTCGAGAACTGTTTGCTGATGATTTACTAGTGTTGGCTTCTGTGAGAAAAACATCTTCACCAACTTTCTTCTTCTTCCCAAAAGTTTTATCATGTTGAGTCAACATTTCACAGAGTTCATCAAACTTTAGTTTCTCTAATTTCCTAGTTACTTGTAGAGTCTCCAAAAAATGTGTGTAGGAAGAAGGAAGTCCAGCAATTACAATTGTGACCATAAAGCTATCATCAATTGTGGGAAAACCAGCATTAATAATTTCCTGCCTAATATTCTTAAGTCTTGAGATATATTCAAGAACATCACCGCCTTCAATTAATTTTTGTTGCAACAATTTTAATTGTAGATCAAGTTTCTTTGATTCAAGCTGAGTATCAAAGAGGTCTTTAAAAGTTTTCAAAGCAGACCATGCATCTGCAGCATTTTCTATATGGACATACATTTCATCATTCACAAAAGATTTAATAAGAGCTAAGGCTTTGACATTCTTAACTTCCCATTTTTCTAGTGCAGCTACATCTGTGGGTTTATTCGGCTTAACATCTCCATCACATATACCCTGCCATAATTCATTGTAAATGAGAGTGCTTTCGATGAGACGATGCCATGTTTTATAAGATTTTGTGCCTTCAAGTTTGTCGGAATCAGAAAACAAATTAATCAACTTAGACATTGTAGTGTTAAGACTTCACACCATGAATCAAGTTCCAAAAAACTCAAGATGCACAACACAACAGCAACACACGATGCAAAAAAAACGAACTATCGGGGCTTGGCCTTGACCGTCGAATAGTCGTCAAAACAGGAGAAAATTGACTGAGCTTTGCACTTGGCTCTAGTCAATGTCTCAAATTTTTACAAGGCAACTTTCAAAATTTGACTTTTACAATGGTGCTTTTGCACAATATGGTAAAAAAAAAAAATTACCCCCCCTCAAAGTAAAATTACTTTGAGTTACAATGTGATCAACCCAAATTTAAAAAAATAAATAAAAAAAAAAACTCTTCTTTGAGAAATTACCCAACTCAACTTATTTCTCCATTACAAGAAAAAACTTTAAAACATACATCATGCTTTTAAACATCCACATCCTTTGACCATTTAAATTAATTTATGGTGCATGCTTTTAGCAATCGACAATGGCTTCTTGCTGCTCACCCTGGCTGGCTTCTTGCTGCTGGTTTCACTGCAAAAAGAGTAATGCAAAACAAATCGATTCGCAGAGCCTACACACTGAATTTCAGATCTGTGGAGAGTTTTGTTTGGGCTTCAAAATGGATGGAACAACACCAAACAAAACGTTATTTTTGATGTTTGTATTGGTGGGTTTGTTAAATGCTTGTATGTCAGCTGAAAGTAGGGATTACTAGTAGATATGTACATAGGATGAAGGCATCGGTGGATATGCCCATAGACAGCGATGCTTTCCAGGTACCCACAGGTTACAATGCTCCTCAACAGGTTCATAACACTGAAGACTATGAACTGCAACACATTAAAATTCAAAGAAGCCATCCAAAATCTCTACGGCAGAGGAAATGTCGAAGACAGTGCTCAACATACCACTCATCCTCTTCATAATTCTCCACAACTCTGGCACTGCGATTTGTTTTCACAAGTCTGACATCTGAATTGGTGATCAAGTTTCGGCCAAGTTGAAACATGCAAATACTCACAACTACTTTTCGCTTCTGGGTTGTTCTTGTCGGATTCAGCTATTTAATGGCTAAAAACTGCTACAGAGGGTTGTTTCGCTCCAAATTGGTACAATCAAAAGGATATTAGAAAAGCTAGGATGCATCCATGCAGAACAAATAAAATCTCCTCCTTTCAAAGCCGTCTTTGTCACTGTAGCACGTATTCATTTCTCTTCCCTGCAAAGAACTGCAAGAAATCATGCAATTCAAGATACCAGCAATGATCTATGCATCTAAATTGAGTAGTGGTTAGATCATAAATTTTTCGGAGGCGCCGGCATAGAAAGCCATATTCATCAAGGAGCATAAAACAAAGATGATCGATCACGAAAAAAGAACAAGTGATCAGTAAAGAGCCCCCAACAAATTTCAAATAAACAATTACAGTTTACACAGATGTGCAACAAAATGTGGACAACCTTCCCAAACGCTGTATCATGTTCCTCGATCATGGCTACGACCTACTGGGAATTTCTTGGTGCAGGTCACAATGGCATCCCTCAATCCGCAAAATCAAAATTTCATCGCTGACATGGGTAGCGATTTGACTTGGACGCAGTGCCTGCCTTATTAATCTACCTTGACAATCTTGTATTACACTGAATTACTCACTGTACGATCCTTCCTATGCCTCAGATAATTAGAACATTTCTTTTCTTTTAAAAATCTAAAATCAATACAAAATTTATTTTCCTTTTAAACAAAATTGGACAAATTCCATACCAATTATTTGTTGATCAATTCAATGGAGTTTTCCAAAAACCTTGTAGAGCTGGAATCTCCTCTTCACATCCACTGCAACATTACTGGAGCTCTGATACCACAATAATGGAAGAAGTGTCCTCAGATACGTAATTTTATTAATAAAAAAAAATAATTACATAATTTTATTTTGCAAGAGTTTACACCCGAACAACCAAACACTCTTGCAATGAGCTATTTATAAGCTCCATGTCCTAACTACCTCTAATTATGGATCACTTATTAAATAGCAAGTGTCCATTTACAATAAATGCTATTCAAACCAACTAGCTAACAAATCTCCTAAAATAGAGCCTAAGATACGACACATTTGGAGAGTCATATCTTGTTACAACAATATTTGTTTGCCATTTTCTCTCATTTACTCTAGCTTAAATATTTGTGTTAGGCGTTGTTGTAGGCTAGATTAGGGTTGTTCCTAGTTGGATTGTACTATGGCTAATGAACGCAAGGAAATATTAGGAGGTAAAATTGCTTATTTCCTGTATACTAGGAAGTAAGGAGAAGTGTCGATTGATGCCTTGTACATAATTCTATTAGCCCATAAATCATATATGATAAATTTATGCCAACTTTGCTGATTATCATCAATGGTTCTTTTAATGATCCTTAAAATATTTTTATTGGTTTATTTTACCTTTTGATGGTGTATATATCGTATACCTCCATAGGGTTTGAACCAACAACTGGCCCTAGAAAACCTTGTGGTTCCAAAGAGTTGTCGCTGAATTGTCCTTAAAGAAATCTTGTACTTTTCTTTGGTCATTTATTGGATAAAGTTATCTTATTTGGATACACAAACATTAGTTTGACTAGTTTGGATAAACTAATGGACATTATTGTCGGCATGTTTCATATGCATTAAGAAAAAAAGAGATGACTTTGAGGAAATTCCATAAACCTATGTTGAGATGTCCATTTGATAGTGTTGATTATTCAGTTGTACCAGACAACATTGTGCTTATTTTTTTGTAGTGCCATGTTACAGGACTACACTGAAGGAATTTAAGGCACCTAATGGGGATGTTGATATCTATGGAATGATAAGTGGTATATGATGACTTCTGCTATCAATGTCCATACAATTTGATATGACAATTGAGAGCCAATTTGCCTCCAAAAGTGCTCGTGGAAGGAAGAAACAACAACATAGAAAAGTATTGTACATGTTGCTTTGGAATGATCAATGGTTTCTTATTTAACCAGATGAGTAGTGCAATTTTTAGATGCAGGGGGAAACACTTGTTGGGTGCAGTATAGGGCATATTAATGGACCAACATTTAATTGCCAATCTGGGAGTTTGTAAACTTTCAGGCGCAACACTGGAAATGCTAGAGAAGGACTTTAGCACCCTGCAAATTAAAACCCTAATCTAACTTACAAACAACAATCATTATCCACTCCAATTCTGCAATAAAGTGAAAACCCTGATTACTATAAACATTAACCCTACAAATCACTAACATTTGGAAGCAATACTAAGTATTAATCAATTGAAAACAAACCCAACCTTTTGAAAATTTAAAGAGAAAACCCTTCTACATAAACTCCAAATTCAATTCATGCATTTAAATCAAAGTTCTCACTCTAAAGGAAAATTCAAATCAGTCCACAAAATTCATTAAGAAATTTATCTAACAAGACATTGGTGTATTATAAGCCTATCAATTGAAAAGAAGTCATTGTTTTTAAATAAAATATCCTTCAATCACACTGTCATCACAATCCACAACAAAATGTTCTCAAACCACTATTAATAAAAACAATTTTTACAATAATACTATGCAGGTAAGTAAACCAATTGAGTAAAATGAAGAATTCTGGAAACAAATATATCATCGTTCTACAAATAACTCGTGTCCTATTTTAACACATTTTCATGTACTTAATGTGGTTCCTATACTGCACAATTTACATCAAGTCGAATCCACAAATAAAGCAAGACAAAATAGAGGCCTAACAACACCATGCTAGGGGTAGAGAATGAGAAGAGAAAACACCCCATTTTCCATTGATTTCAAATGGGGAGAAAGATCAAGAAGCATGACAATAGGAGAGTCATTATCACATGGGGATTGTCCATCAATGACTATGGGGTAGATTGTTGGGCAATATTGTCACTGATGGAAAAGCATCAACTATGTAAGGAGCCGTTGTGTTGACCATTCACCATTACTAAGAACATGAACTTGAGGAGCTGAACATGAATTTGTTTAGGAATTTGAGCCTGTTGATTTGAATAAAACTGATTTTGATACTAAGGAAAGGATGTTGGTTAAAAGTAGGAAAGGTATAGATGCTATTGTAGATGGTCCAGTTCATCAAGCATAAATAAAAATCATGATTAACATATTTAAATCACTGCCTTTAAAATATTTGAAACTGTGAAATTATATAATGTCTCCAATAAGAGGATAAAGTGAAAATTCCTATGATAGGAATATTTTGAGTCCTTCTTTGAAAATTTAGATACCAAGTGAGATGGACAGAATTAGGGCAATTCAATTTTGTGTGGACTTGATTTTTGTTTTATGAAGAGTTGAAATCAGTCTACTAAAAATCACATCAATTTGTACAAAAAAATAAAATATAATAAGTTTGTCAAGCCGCTACTTATGGTGCTATGATTCAAACTGAAAGAGGAAATGAAAGATTTCAAACCTTTTGATGTCATTCCACCGCCACTTGATTTGGAAACTTGAATTTTTTTGATCGAAGCACTTGAAGGATGAATTCAAAAACACGGTTTGTTTGTTTTGTTTTATAACACTAGAAGTTGAATCTAATAAAAAAAAACACACACAAGTTAACTTTTGTTAGGCAGATAAATCCCTCTTGCTGACAAGAGCGATCTCCCTAGATCCTAGACGGAAACTAGAAACAAACAGACAATTGAAATGACTGTTTCCCTAAGTTAATCTCATCTGAATTATGGATATAAAATATGGTAAATGAGTCTCTTACCCATTCACGAAATGCTTGATGACGATCCCTTATTGTGTGTCGATGCAACCCTTCAATGCTTAATAAAACCTGCAACCATAAACATAAGAAGGATAAAAAACATATGCGACATAATAGTTAAAACAAACTTAACCTAATGATCAAGGATATTAGGAATTGAAATTTCTTTAATGAAAATATAAAGAATTATAGACCATTCATCATTTTGATAAGACAATTCAATGGGGAAACACATTCATTTGTATTAATCAAAGATGAAGAAGAGGCTTACAACCTTTGCCTTGATGTAGTGAGGTTCCTCCCAAGTGCATCCAATCTCCTCCTTAGATGATAAGATTTCAAATCTCAAAGTAGCATCATAAGTTTATCTTCTATGAGTTTTGACTGCCTCAATCCCTCTGCCCTCTAGTCATTTTATAGGCTAAGAGGAAGAAGTTTCAGATCCAAAAGAGGACGGTGAGATCCTCTAATTGAGGGATTAGGGTTCCTTGAGGAAAGGGATTGCGATCCATAATCTAAAAGTTATGGTTCAAATATGCATCATCTGGAAGCTTTCAGTTGGGATATATTGGACCAACTATGTTTCTAGAATGTACTCTTCTATTTTTACTTTCTTTGATTCACTTGCGCAGTCCACAGTGGTAGATAGAGTGTAGTTCTGTGCTGTTCTCAGGGATACGTTCAACGAATGCACACAAAATTCTAGGTAAAAGAGCACAAGACCTACTTGACAAAGTATGTAAGGCAATTTTCCCAAATTTCTGATCTTCTTCAAGGTATTTTTGGTTGTTTGACCTCTAAGGGAGTTCAATGAAACATGTTCACGAATGGCGAGAAATCTGTTTACATTGATCAAGTGTCATGGTGACGAAATGATGTGTAATATATTTTCCCCTAAAGTGTGAAGTCTATATAATAAGTTTTTAAAAGATTGAAGTGCTTTATCACGCTAAAGATAAGATCAGAGACAATGGTCGGAAACCTGCAAGAATATTCAAGGATTACAATGAAAAATGTATATATAATCATCACTGAGGTAGGCATTCCCATACTTAGAGTAAAGCTAACTCAATGAATAAGTACGAAAAAAATCCATAATTATATCGATAGTAGACACAGTATGGACACAACCATCTGTTTAGAATTTTGTCTACATAATCATGAATATAAAACTCCTCACAACCTAGATTGATGAAACTAGATCCAAGGTCTTGATCTTCATCTTCTCGATCCACAATACAAATCTAGCCATGCAAGTGAACATCTTGAAGTCAAACATGGTAGAAACCACTTGATTACCGGTCAATGATATGAACCATTAACAAGCGCAAGAGAAACCACCAATAATGAAAATGACTCTCAAGGTACTTCTAGTACAATCTATAAAGTGCGAATAGGTGATCTATAGTTGAACACTCATAGAATAGTTTGATCGATGGCCAATGATGAGAACCTGTCGTCAAAGGCGACAAACCTACCATTAAGGCATGCAAGCCTCTAGGTACTAAAGGTTTCTAGATCAACTTCCTAGATAATGAGCTGAAATAGATAGGAAGTGACCCATTGCAGTAAAGCCTATGACACGAAACATAGTTTAAGTTTTGAAAAATAGTTTGAAAAGACTAACTCAGGGATGACCGACGCGATTGAAGGCTAAAATTTGAAAAGGAACATGAACTGAGTTTGAAATTCTCTTGAATGCATAATGACATGACAATTGACTTGGAAACATTTGACTTAACGATAATACTCAAAACTCACTGAAGACTTTCAATGGGTTTCGATTAACTGTAAGACAAATGGATCTCCCAACCCAGACATCGATGTGATAGAGTGTCATGTTCAAGGGCGACATACTACCTTTATGATAAATGTAAAATGAACACATTTTCCCAATCCCCCCCCACCATTGCTGGCAAGTAGCTCTTTATTTTTTACAAGCTTGAGGAGGATAACATATGCTTGTCTTGTAAGCTCATCATTCAGATGAGTCCGTCAAAGTATTTTTAATGAACCCTAAGAAGGAATGGTTCGGTCTTGTTATGCTTAACGAGTCCTATATTGTTTAATTTTTATGAGTCCAGTAAAGGGGTAACTTGATGTCGTTTTCTTTTAAGAGTTTGAAAAAGACACAAAAAAGAAACTCATTCAGTTTTTTTACCGTAAAATTTTAAAGAGCCCGAAGAAAGTAAAGCTTGATGTTTTTCACTTTCAGGGAGTGAAAAGAAAAACATAAGTAAACTCCATCATGTTATTTTTCATACGTTTAGTCTCTCAGGTCCAAAAAGGGATAAAATATACAATAGAGAACTCTATTGACCATGTTTGATCAATGTATACCTTTTTCGTAAACAGTCCTAGCTGATTCCATAAAAGGGGTAAACTTATATTGAGTGGATGGTTGTTCATTTAATTTTACGAGTTCAAACAATCAAGTACTCGACAATATTTTCATATTTCAAGAATTTGAAAAGGTCTCAAAAGAGGACTCTAGGGTTTCACTTTTTCTAAATTTTAAGAGCATGAAAAGTGATAAAAGTCTATTGATAGTCAAAATGATTTGTTTTCACGTTGTAACATGTTCTGCACATTTAAAATCAATAAATCATCATAACTACTCAGTAGTAGGTAAAAACATAAAATTTTCACTTTTAAAGGTCTCAATCATAAAAAAATAATATTTTAATCACTCAAAAACCTATAAAAGTTGAAAAAGGAATTCATTTTTTACCATTTGCATTTTTACCATTTGAGAACAGAGAAAAAGGGATTTTTACCACCCAAATTTCGAGATTGATTCCGAGCCAACTGGTGGAGAAAATCACAAATCGTTTCCTCCAGGTAAGAGATTTCCTCACGATCTATCTTTTCATCTGTTCATATTTTCATTTTAGGTGCGAAATTTATTTTTTGGGGAGATATTTTGTAAAAAAATGCGGCCTCAGCCCTTTGTAGACCGTCTCCATCGGGTTAGCGTAGGCCAATAATTTGTTACACACAGAAAAGCATGGCCTGCGTGGAAATTTTCCTAGAAAGCCACGTAGTTGCGCCCTGTTGTAAAAGAACGGTAACGCAGGAACTGAGAGTTTTAAAAACAAAGAAAATAAACCCCCAAAAAATGTGCGATTGGCTTCAAGATTGATTCTAAATCCTTTTAAATGTTTTTTTAGGTCTATTGATTATTCCAAAATGGAATGGAGGGGGAGAGAACATGAAGCCAATGATTTAGTAGCTTTAGCAAATCCAACTACTTTGTAGGCTTTGACAACTTGTGGCCTTTTGAAATATTGGCTTATCCCTGGGATGAAAGCTTAGGTAGATCTGATGACATGGTTGGTAAGGACCGAGAATGTCTAGGAATAATGATTTTTGATCGAATATCATCATGTTACCTTCGATGCCAATGACATCTACTTCTTGACTGGGCTTTCTTGTAGAGGAGCCGATATTTCTTTATTTGGGCAGAGAACATGAGGAGACACTACTCATGGGTACCTACAATGTTTTTGTGTGAGCGCACAACTCAAGGATGACAGGATTGACATTCAAACCATTAGGATTATTTCCTTCAGGACCCTAGCTTTTATTGTCAGCAACTGTGTGGAAGAAAAAAATTTCATTTGGCCACACAGGCGCAGATTCAGGTTGCCGTGGAATGATGGGAATCCATGGTATTTAATTGGTGCGAGGAAGTGGTTATGAACATGAAAGGACAACTATCCGGATGCAAAAAATGAAAAACTAAAGAAATTTGGTTATGGTGCCATTCTGGTTTCTTTTTCCCTAGAGAGGATCCCACTCCTTTGGTACAACAGATTTTAGCAGATGAGGGAGGTCCCTGCGATCCACATATGCTGAGATGGGTCTCGGTTATGGCATGTCATGGAGGTGATGGGCCCGTAGTAAGATATACTCTCGAGTTTTTTGACTGGTTGGGTCAACAAATCATTTTGATTGAGGACTTCCCATATGTAGGGATGGATTACAGAGGTGACCCTGATATCCCACTTCTAGCATGACTACAGTGGGGTGACCTAAGTAAGAATTTATCATTTTGATATGTTTTTAAATTTTTATGTGTTTTTTGTCTTCAAAGGTTAGTTATCCAAAATGAATATGAAAATGTGGGTCTAAATTAACCAATAGGGTTGATATGCTTTGACAAGCGAGGTGAGCAGCCTATAGCAGTTGCGGCTGCTAACCCAGATGCAATGGAGGAATTAATAGAGCTGGAACACAACTTGGAGAGGTTGACTTTAGACATTATTTTGGGAAGTTTTAGTGTCTACGGATAAACGCTTAAACCCCTAGACTAGTAGCTAAGTCTAGAACAACAATGCAAAGAATTCTCTACTTTTTCTATGACCAATATATTAAATAAGAGGTAAAGAAGCCTACCTATAGCTTTCACTTACTCCTTATCTCCCTTGACCAATTATGTCGCTCCTTTCCATACTTAATCCGCTTGAAAAATACCTGCACACAGACAGAAGACAAAAACCGATCAAAGCATATGATAATGATCTATTGATTAAACATAGCATGGAATCAAGTACATAGTAAACATAAGCATCAATGAATATCACAAGCATATGGAAAAATCTTTGAGCATTTTATTAGTAAAATGAAGAGTTACAACCAAATTTGCTTGATTCAACATCACTCCTTCAGTTCAATCCCATCCTCTCCTCATAACAAGCAAGACATTTTGACATCATTACAATACTTGAAATCACTCAAGTCTCATACTAACAACATCTCCCTATAATTCAATGATTTCTAGCCCAACCAACCCCTGATCATTTAGATGAGTGGTATTTTTATAGGTGAGTGAAGGAAGTTATGCCATAAATGGTGATAATGAATGCCCTCCCAAACTTAGGATTTAGTTCCATGGAGGAAGGGATAAAGAGATTAATGTTCCTTAACTCCCTTCCTCATCCAATTTTGAGCCCAAAGGAGTGGATAGCCTTAGGAAACTTCTAGAGGCATCCTATGGATAATAATATTCCAAACTCCACTACAGATTTTGCTCAAATTCGCCCAGTGAACCCTGGTAGTGTACTGGGCTGCACTGCAGTGCACCCTTGTAGTGTACTGGGCTACACTGCAGCGCACCCTGGTAGTGTATCTACCTGCGCTTATCCTCATAGAGACAATTTTTGGATGATTTTAGTCATGGAACTTCTTGGGAAGCTAGGCATTCTGATGGTTGACTTCTTTAGGGCATGTAACAACTGAATTAGGGTTTGATGGGCCCTAATAGTACTGATCTGTAGGTTGGGGTTGATGTGCCCAAATGGATATGTAACATTTTCCCCCTAAAGCATGAAGTCGTAAATATGTATGTCGAGTGAAATGCTTTATCATGTGAAGAGGAGGTTTCGAAGTGGAAGGTGACTTGCATCGGTTAGAATACATATATCATGATAGTTTGATTTTTTCTCATGAACTTGCTGAGGGAAGGCATACCCATGCTCAGCTTATAAACTTTCATTACATGTACAAATATAGTCATCTACAGATATAGAACCATGAATGGATGACCGTGAATGTAAGGCCATTGTACATTTGATTTAGTACTCCTGAAAATATCACAACCTAGATGGATGAAACTAGATCCAGGGTCTTCAATCTCGTTCAATATTTCGCTCAAGTACAAGTCTAACCATGTGAATAGATGATCTGAAGTTGAACATGGGAAGACATCATCCGATTACTAGCTAATGATGTAACCCATTAATAGACGTGAGAGGAATCGCCGATAATGATGATGACCCTCAAGGTAATACAATACATTTCACATGGTGTGAATAAATGATTTGATGTCGAGCACTATACAAAGTCTTTCAGTCGAAAGCGAGAAACCTACCATTGATGTATGCAAGTCTCAAGGTACTGAAGGGGTGTTTCTAAGTCAACTTCTTGGATAATGTGCTGATGTCGACAAGAAGCGACTCATCGCAACAGGGCCTTGATGTATCTCACATCAATGACACGAAACGAGGTAAATTATTTTGGAGATGAAAAATCGATCGATGAGAGAAAGTTCAGGAATGGTAGTCATGAAAATGAAGGTTTATGGTATTGCAAAGGATGAAGTTTGAATTGAAAGACTTCTCTTGAACATTTTGACGACACTAAGATGAATTGGTAGCATTGACCCAAAACAAAGTAATGGATGGTATGATAGACCAACGGTGTGATAACCATCAAGGTGAATGACCCAACCCACATAGGCACGGTGATGAGGTGAAAGTGTCATGTTCAAGAGCGACTTGCTACCATAAAGTGTTTTCCCCTTTTTCCAAATTTCCCCAGTCATTGCTGACCAATACCTCTTTATTTTTTATCAAGCTTGAGGAGGATAACATATGCTTGTTGTATAATTTCACCCTTCGGGTGAATCCATCACTATTTTATGCTTTAACGAGTCTAGCGAAGGTGAAAATCGGTCTTGTCTAGATGAACAAGTTTGTCTCTATTTGATGTTTTTAACGAGTTTAACGACAAATATAACTCGGTCCTTTTCATGTTTAGAGAGTTTGAAAAGGGGCGAAAAGGAAACTCCAAAATTTCTTTTTTTGTAGATTTGTCTCTAAAGTTCGAAAAAAGCATAAAACAATACAAGAGAGAACCTATTGACCATGTTCGATCAACATATTCCTTTTTCGTAGTTAATCTATCTCATCCCGGAAAAGGGTTAAGATTATACTGAGTAGATACCAATTCCAATTCGTTAACGAGCTAGAAATGATAAGTGCTCGGCAATATTTTCATGTTTAGAGAGTCTGAAAAGAGCTTAAAGAGGACTCCACTTTGAGGAACGAGTGGTGTCTAGGGTAGCAAATGGTTTCGGTGATGTTGGAACTTCTCAAAACATGTTGATTTATGTGAAGAGGCTGGCTAATATGACCACTCATTGCAACTGTTCCTCAAAAAGGGTAAAACAACCAAGTGAAAGCGTATGATTGGCCAAGGGATGGTGGCGATGGGATGAAAACAACCAAGGTTCATCTGACGAAAGAGGCTAATAGAATGGCAATCACGAGGGTTAAAATGGAAATGGGTTCATTTTTAGACAAGCTTGAACCATAGGGAACTATGCTTGGATTCAATTTCATGTTTACTTAAGCT
The DNA here is from genome assembly GCA_000404065.3 of Pinus taeda. Lineage (NCBI taxonomy): Eukaryota > Viridiplantae > Streptophyta > Pinopsida > Pinales > Pinaceae > Pinus > Pinus taeda. Next base: position 106,773 of record APFE030304351.1, read on the forward strand.
TGAAACGAAAAAACTATGCTTGAATTCAGTTTCATTTTTACACAAGCTTAAAATGAAAAAATATGCTTGGTATTGGTTTTCATGCCCCCAACATGATGAAAGGGAGAGCCTCCTGTAACCAAATGGAAGTCGTTGCAGTGAAGTAGGACAGTTATCCAACACCTTTTTGGCTTCATCCAGATAGGGACAAAGGTGAATGGGGTGATTCCCTTCACATAACCTATAGGCAAACTTGACTTTACCACTAGGTGCATGCCCCCCAAGCTTCATTACATTCACTTAAGTAGACTACTTGTGGCTATCGGGTGGATGGAATGAAGGCTCTTTTACGAGATCAAGTGAAAGAATCGACTTGGATTTTACAAGATTTAATCAAAGACTCGACTTAGAACTTGGGACCTTGTTTCATTTTTTAATGAGCTTGACACAAGCCAAGGAACTTTGCTCAAACTCCTTGTTTCATTTTTTAACGAGCTTGACACAAGACAAGGAACTATGCTCATGGGAGTTGTTTCATTTTTTTAATGAGGTTGCCACAAGACAAAGAACATCCTCATACCCTTTGTTTCATTTTTTAACGAGCTTGACACAAGACAAGGAACTGTCCTCGTATTCCTCAGTTTTACTTTTTAACAAGGTTGAAACAAGACAAGGAACTATCCTCATGGACCTGTTTTCACCACCCATACGAGGTCATGAAGGAGAGATTTGGTTCCAATGCCCCCAGTACATGATGTACAACATCATTGAATTATTCGTTAGTTGGTGTAGGTATGGAACATGTTGCCACATAATTAACCCATGGCGGGGATGATACCATTGGTACAAAAGGATCATTTAGGGAAGATGGTTGACTTGGAGCCATATTTGGACCGGGAAATGAAATCTAGTCAACGGTGACAATTCTGCCTTCATGCGGGAAACAAACCACTCGAAATAGTGTTGAAATAATAGCTCCCATGTCATAAACATAGTCGCGCCCCAGAAGTAAGTTGTAATCTAAAGAGCTAGGGACTACTATCACATTTAGATAAATGATTTTTCCTCCCAAAGTAATAGGTAACTAAGGGAAGATTCCTAATGGTTGGCTGGTTCCTCTGTTAAAAGCCAATAGATTCTGGGTAACTGGCACAAGCAGTGGCAAACCAAGCGCTTGCCAAGCAATTGAGGAAAGGATGCACACTAAGGCACCTTCATCTATAATAGTGCCAGATATAATCATATTACAAACTTGTACTATGATCTGGAAAGGCACATAAGAAGGAAGACGAAATCTAGCCAGTTGATTCCAATCAAAAGAAGTGTCTGGACTACTTCAGGGGGGTATCGTATAAACAAGAGAATTAACCCCTTGAGTTACGATAACTGGAGGATTGTCCTCTTGTCTTGATGGAACATGAGGACTACCCCCAAGCTCATTGGAATCTGAAGAAACAAAAAGAACTTGAGTAGTATCATATTCACTCTCTTCAGGAAAGGTATGATTTACTGAAGGTGAAATTGAGTCAATTGTTACCTCGACTTGTTGATTTGGGTCGGGTATAGACTCACAGGATTCACTTTCAGAGAGAGTAGGTTTGACCGACGGTTGATTTTGGTCAGTTAATTCATCAAATAGTGAAGGATTTAGGGAGATTTTTCTGTAACCAGATAGAAGTCGTTGCGGTAAAGCAGGACGATTATCCAACACTCTTTTGGCTTCATTCAGATAGGGACAAAGGTGAATAGGATGATTCCCCTCACATAACCTATAGGGAAACTTAACTTTACCCTTCTTTCCATGAACTTTACTACCACTAGTTGATGGTGTGTCACTAACATTATCTCTAGAAGTTGATGACATGGGATGATGTGAACGAGAAGACCATTCTTCTAAGATTTGAGGAATATCAGGACAATTTCGAAGAAGATGGTACCCTGCACAAAGTTTGCATGGATATATAACTTTGTGACGGTTTCTCATTAGATGTTGCATTTAAGGCGATGGTTGCTTGGTTGCCCCTCTGCTGAGTTTTCTTCTTCTTCTTCTTCTTCCATTTCTTATTCTTCTTAGCCACCTGGTCACTAGTACCAATACTTTCACCAGGAGAAGAGGAAGAAGGGGAGGAAGAAACAACTGAGGAAGAAGGTAAAGGGTCAACTTTAGGATCAACTAGAGGTTGATTTTGTCCAGTTGGAGGTGTACTTGATTGCGGAGAAATCACGACATTTTGAACCAAGGAGGTTGAAAACAACGATACTGGCAAGCCAATGGTAAATCCTGGAAGGGACAATGTAGCCATATAAGGAGCACCAATATTTCCAAAAGGAGGAAAAGGACTATGATTCCCATCAAAATGAATTCCTTGATCAGTGGATGTAGAAATTTTGAATAATTTAACACATATTCAACAAAGATTATCCTGATCATGTACTATTGCGGAAAACATACACAATACATAAGCTCCTCTACGTTGATCATCAATATAGCAGCATCAATAACAATAAAACATCAAGAGCATTCACACATTAACACAGTATGTATCCCGGGTAAAGCATCTCGCTAAAAACCCCAACTATCTGTATATTAATGATTGAGTCATGTAACATTACACAGCATAATACTTCTCACAAGTATCTCCACCTCTGTTACACACAATACAGCTCAGATCTGAATCAATCACTGGCTCAAATCTCTTCCGCTGCTTGCCTGCCTCCGTTGCTCAATACCTGCTCAAGAACCGGTGATAATTCCAAGGCAGCCACGTCTTTCCTTGGCTAAATCACGTGAGAACAAGCTACAATGTGGGCAAACTCATTGGCATACTCAATCCCCTGATTTGTGCAAGATCTGGTGCACAACTATAGTCACAACTGATAGCAATCTGATTCTCTAACACCTGTCCCTGCTGAACTGAACATGCACTGACATGCAACTGAGTTAACTGATGTATTCATTAGTTGTATTATGAGTTAATAACTTGTGAATTAATTAATAACTAATTCACCCAACTCATCTCTAGTCTATTCGCCAGTTAGACTAAATACAACCAGTTTAAACAAAGCTAAACTGAACACAACTCCATCAACTGCACCTCCAGTCCACTAAACTCAACTTACTTGAGTTCTAACTGAAGTCATGCATGAAAATATTCAACTAACCGACAAGAACCACGTATTTCCTTCATGCAATTGCATGTGCCACATCCGTAGCTCGAACTGAAGTGCTCCAAGAGAATAAGACAAAGTTTATAGTCCAAATATTATTGTGAGATAATAATATTTGACTTTTCTATTTTTGACAGCCAGTCTAAAAATAGACTTGATCACTCACACTGTGATCACTCACACTTTCATCAAAAATAAAAGTCCATCTATTTTTCCCAACTTGATCAATCATCCATAAACAACAACCTGCAATCCATAGACATGATCCATATGTCTAAAAATAGACATAGTCTAAAAATAGACTTGCGCCAAAAATAGCCTGCGGGCCCACTTAGTGAAGGCGACTCTTTTCACTAAGCTCCATTATCTTGTTGCAATCTCAACACAAATTATGGTCCAGTGAAATGTTTGAAAATTAGTTTTATTAACAATATTGAAAAATAAATATTTATATTTCAAAGTCAAACATTATAAGCTACATTGGTCGATGATAAACTAATAGTGCTCCACAAAAAAATCTATTGCTAGGGTCTTGCCTTGAGAGGGGCTAATAAGTGTTTTGATGCTTATTATGAATTGAGGCATATCAACTCTTACTTTCCACTCAATTTATATGGCTCTGCTAGTTATGAGTGTTTTCATGTTTTACTTTAATAACAACCATATAGATTCATTCTAACCATGGATCTAGTAAGTGCCAAGAGGGATCAAATTGTTTAGAGTGTAAACCTCTTTTATAGTGCAAAATGTGAAAAAAAAAAAATACACATCAAGAAAATTTGATCCCTATTTAATTTTGATAAATCCATAATTAATAGACATGTATACTGATTCTATACACACATATAAACATATAATATGTATAATTTTATAATATACCTCACATACTTACATATATAAAATCTCTTAAAATTTTTTTTTTTCTTTTCCTCTTTTGTTTAAGTAGAATATATAGCATCTATTACACCATGAAAAAAGAATGTGCATATCAATCAATAGTCAATATTATTTCTCGACACAAAGATGCTCAGAATTGTCTATTCATTCTCCCTTATACATATAATGGTGTGGAGATTCAGAATCCTATTAATTTTAAACAATCCTAATAATTTTGTTTAAAATTTGGTTAGAGAATTTGACAATGTACCGAGGTGATGGTATGAACATATATTGCAACCTTTGCAATAATCAAACATTATTTATTCTTTTTCATTATGTATATGAGCGCCATCCATTTAAGATCACTTGTTATTTGGTTAACACTTATTATTATTACTATTATTTCCCTACCTTCGTTTGTTGTGCCTCCAATGATAATCCTTTTTGTCACGTTGAAATGGTTTCGTTGTAGGGTCAACGCAATACGTGGAAGGCCTATTGTGCTCTACCACAACCCACCCATGTGATTGTTGTGACAAGAACGACAAGATTTTTCGAGATAATTTGAGAGTGGTCTTAGTTTTTCCTCAGCGGTTAGGGTAACTACCTCACCCCCTATGTCGTTCTGACTTCCATTTGCACTCAACGTTCTTCACGGTTGAGGTTCTGCACTTTGGAAGTGATAAGGGTTTTATTTTCTTAGGATATTTATATGTGTTTCTGAATATTGGTTTCTACGGAAATATTTTAACGGTTTTTCTTTTACGGCTATTTTCATTTCCCGACTTTTTCAAGGATTTTCTATTGATCCTTGAAATTTTTTTTGATGGGTAAGTATGCAGAGTTTTCATTTTTGCTACAATTGCAGCTATAAAGTATGGGGTTTTTATCCCTTGTGCATCACTAAATTTTCCTGTCTTACGTTAAGTTAAAATTACAACAAATGGGTTATAGTCTCCTCCCGAAGTTTAGACTTTTTCTACCTAACCCTTCTTGACAGATGGGAAAGGATATAACTTTTCATTTGTCTCTGATAATTTATATGGCCATGGTTTTTAAGGATAGAAGGCACAATTACAAAGCTTCAATGGAAGTGATAGAAAAACTTAGGTATTATGGATTCTTTTGCAGTTTTTTTTGGTTCTATTTGTTCTATTTCAACGATAGAAATTTGACTTTCTTAGTCTATGATAATATTATTATCTAGGTTGGCTTCCATGGTCGTTACTTATAATATTCCTTCTTCATGTTTCACTTGGTGGAAATAAGAAAGTAATATTTATCTTATTAGGTTTCAAGGGAAGAAATTTCTCTTCTTCCTTCTTCATGTTTCACTTGGTGGAAATAAGAAAGTAATATTTATCTTATTAGGTTTCAAGGGAAGAAATTTCTCTTCTTCTTGTTTACCGGTGGACTCACAGTTTCTCATATTCATTATGCTAGAGTCTTTTTAGGTTACTAAGACATCAATTCCACAAGTAAATTAGTATGTTTACATTTCTTTTTGACTTTGTTTCCTTGATTTATGACTTTAGAGTTTAATATGTCAATCCTTGTGATGTAGGTCAGTATAGGAATTGGTTGAATGCTTTGTAATGAGTAAGTCCTTAAGGTTTGTAATTTCAAGAAAACTTCTAAGTGACCAAATCTTAGCCCTTTCTTCCTTTCTTTTTTGTTTATTTCATGACTCCCCTCAATGTTGAGGCATTAGGTTCGCCCTATCTGAACCTTCTCTCCTACTAGTGTTGCATAGGACTATGATTTTGGGTAGTTTGTATGTTAGTCTTAGGCTCCAGTTCTGAATTTTACTTGACACTTCAAATAGAGATGTGCATGTATATTGTATTAGTCACGCATGACCTCTATTTGTAATCAATTTAGCGTATTAGAGGATAAACATAAACCGAATCTTATATAAAACATATATTTATTCATTGGCTTTATGTTCAACTAAATCTATTGGATTATTTCCGCTATTCTTATAAGGAACAAAAATTGTCACTGTTATATGTTTTATGTAGAAATTTTATCTGTTATTAGCCCAAATTACTTTATTTAACCAGATAGTCTTTATTTATGTAAATACACTCTATATTCACTAGGTTCAGGTTCCAATATTTTATTTTCTCTGTAGATTATACACATTGCTTATGCATTATCACCCTTAAGCTCTTTTCTCCTTATATTGTCACATATACATATATACATGTATATGCTTATACTGGTACAAATATATTTACTTCATGGGTAGTTTTATTGCACAAAAATTAGTTTCCTAGATCCCTCATTTCTAGGTTTCGTGACTTCCATGTTTTTCTAAAAAATTTGTCCCTGGCAAGGACTATATGTTGGTTGATGGATAGCCTCACATTTATTTCAGTCTTATCCAAAATCCTACTGCCTATATATATAATAATATATATATATATATATATAATATAGGTTATTTTTATACACATATAAGAAGTTCAATGAAACCCATTAAAATCGTATTCACAATTTTCTTGTATATATTTTTCCTTACAAGACTAACTAACAAAAACTTAACCACTTCTTGTTATTACCAGAGACTTACATTCAGCTATATTTACAATTATTCATGTTTAACGTCAAACTAAAATCTCTATACAAACATTCTCATCGCAAAATAATGGATAACTAATACATATTTAAATTCCTGGAAAATACAATAGGAGTATTAATGCTCCTCCCAACCAATGAACCACTATGAACCACTATCACGATAGTACCCCCAAGATTTAAGCTCCATTCCTATTAGGAAACCAATCAGTTTATATGAGTCACCTCCTCATACCTTTAACATCATCTTATTATATTGACTGGATATTTATTCACATAGTCCAATATTAATATCCACATAGTCCAATATTTATCTCCCATTGGAATTGTATTTTATTTTGCAGTATTATTTTAATTCATCTCCCACCAATCAAATTTCACTCCCACCATCATTTTTGGTGGTTAGGAATATCTTCTTAAAAATAGAGGATTTGTTTTTTTACCATAACTGATTCTAACTGTTTCTTGACAATTGGGAGCCTAATTAATCATGTGGTGGATCCTCTTGTATTTTTCATAAATATCAATAACTAAAACAATAATATTTTATTAATAATCAAAAATATTTACAAGCTTATGAAAATATTCATTTTTTTACTTCTTAACCCTTTGACGATTATTTAATTCATAAAATCGTAAAAGTCTTAGTAAAAATTGATTTTTACGAGGGGTTTTACATTTCTGCTCTCTTTAAAACGGAACACTATCCTCGATGTTTTTTACATTCATTCCTTTTGTAACAAAATAGGAAATACCTTCCTCATTTCATATTTCATTTCCCAAGTGGCCTCCTTAAGCCCAAAGTATTTCCATTAAACTTTAACCTCGGTGGTGGTGCGATTCCAGAGTATAGTTTCCCTCTAGTCTAAAATTTGTAGAGGATCAACCTAGAACTTGCCTTCCAATTTGACCTTAATGTGGGTTGGAAATGCTATCTATTAGGCCACTAGCCCTAACCTAGCTATTATTTCAAATGGCCCACAAAATCGAGGTGTTACGTTAGCACAATTTCCCAACTTTAGGGCACCCTTTTTTAGTCAAACTTTAATATATACATGTTCATCTACTTGGAATTATATGTGTGCTCTCTTCAAATATACCTAACTCTTCTTCCTATCCTTAGTTTCTTTTAGTTTATGTTTTATCCTCTTCATAATTTGTTCCATTTCTTGCAAAAGATCTGGTCCTAACACAAGCCTATTTTTAGGTTGACTCCAACTCTAGGGTGTATGGAAATTTTTCCCATAAATTTTTTTCAAAGGACTCATTTTGAGTGATTCTTGATAACTATTGTTATATTTTTATAAGAAAACCCAACTAAATGAATATATTCCTCCCATTTAGTCGGATGATTCATTACATACATGCGTAACATGCCTTCAAGGATTTGATTGGTCCTTTCAATCTTACCATCTGTCTAGGGGTGATACACAATGTTGAAGTTTAGTTGTGTCCTCGTTCTTGCAAAAAATGTTTTCCAAAAATTGAAAGTGAATTTTGCATCCCCATTAGATATGACAGTTTTTGGTATCCAATGTAATCTGAAAATTTGCGTTATGAAAATTTATGCCACCTACGCAATTTATTAAGTAGAGTGAACATGTATAAAAATTAGTAGCCTTTGACAACTTATATATAAAAACCATAATCGAGTTATGTTGTTTCTTGGTTTCTACGAAACCATTGATAAAATATAATGAAATTTCCTCCCACTTCCATTTTGGTATAGGTAGAGGATTCAACAGTTTTGCTAGATGTTAATGTTTTTCCCTTACTTTTTGACATTCTTGGCATTTTTTCAAGTACTTGGCTACTTCCTTTTTCATACCAGGCCAGAAGCATTATTTTACGAGTGTTTAAATGATTTTATGATAGCAAAGGTGAGCTTAGAAGGGCCTTTTATGGTGCTCATCAAGTATTAATTATTAAGTATGGCCACATTAGCGACATAAATTTTGTTCCTAAATGTTAACAAATCATTTTCATTAATTTTTAATTCTGCCTTAGTTATATGATCAATTTTATCTTTCAACTTTTCCGAAAGTTGACTATACATTTTATCTTCCAAAGACGTTTCCTTGATTTGTTCTATAAAATCTGTTGCAACACTACTTACTCTTACTTTACAAATCTACTTAAAACTTTGACTTATCATGCCATCCACTTTATTTTCCTTCTCTTTTATATGCTTAATGTAAAATTCACATTCACTCAAGAAAGACATCCACCCAGTTTGTCTGCCATTCATGTCAGGTTGAATGAAAACAAAATTTAAACTCAACTAATCAATGATTAAGGTAAACTTCTTACAAATTAAGTAATGTTTCCACATCTTAAGTCTATGGATAACTGTAGCTAATTCTAAGTCATATATTTCATTAATTCCTTTCATTTTCATTTAAGTTTTGAAACTCATAAGGTAACAAATAATCTTCCTGCATTAGAACTCCTTCTAGGCCTTCCAAACAAGCGTTAGTACATACTCTACGATTTTTGTCAGGATTTACTATTTCTAAGCATATGTGCAATAGTGAGAAGATATTTCAACCACTCAAAACTCTCCTAACACTTTTGTGTCCATTCAAATTTAACCCCCTTCCTCTGTAGGTAGGTTATGGAGTAAGCCAATTTAGAGCACACTTCTGTAAGTCTGTGATAGTATCTCATGACACCCATAAATTATCTAACATCTTCCACATCATTAGGAATTGGGCAGTTAAGAATGCCTTTCACTTTTTCAGGATCTATAACTATTCCATCCTCAGATATTACATGTCCCAAGTACTATAATTTATCTTGGTAAAATTCACACCTACTAAACTTAGTGTACAATTGATGCTCTTAAAGGGTCAATAACACTATTTCTAAGTGTTATTTATGCTCAGGTGTCTTAATAATATCATCACTAAATATTAATATGGATTTATGTAGATACTTACTAAAAGCGTTGTCCATCAAACACATAAAGGTAGTTGGTGCATTCGTAAGTCCAAATGGAAGCACTGTAACATCATAGTGTTCATATGTAGTTTTAAATGTTGTTTTAGGAACATATTCATCTTTAATCCTTAATTGATGGTATCTGAAAATTAAGTCTATTTTATACAAAATAATCGTCCCCTCATTTGGTCAAATAAATCATCAATTATAAGTAGTAGATATCTATTATTAATTGTTAATTTATTGAAATGTTTGTAATCAATACATAATATAAATGTCCACTACTTATTTTTTATGAATAATCAACTAAACATACAAATACAAGAAGAGGAGCCTTTGCTGCTAGGGTTGGAACCTAACCCAAGTGCTTTAGCCCTCTGAGTTAACTCAGTGTTGGATTAAGGAAATGCTCAGTCTCATTATCAAAACAAAAAATTACATAGCAATGTCTTCAACAAGTCTTCAACTAGAAAATGACTAGTGTTTTTATAGCGAGAATTCGAATCCTAATGAGGCTCTAGACCCCTTTATTTATACAACTGAAGTCTCCAACAAATTCCTTAAATATAGGGAGGCTCAACTCCCAAACTCAAGATAAACTAGCTCTTTAACTGTCACTTGCTTTGCTATCTTTTGATCTCCATGACTTGGTTGCCTATACTCCGAGCTAGTGTGATTGATGGAGGAATATTGGAATGAGTGAAGAGTAAATGAGAAGGATTTACCTCCTACAATCTCTCCTCCTTGTCTCATTTGAGTTTTAGCCTTTAATTAGACAAAATTTCCATGATTTTCTCTCAAAAATTGCAATTAATGCACATTAGTCCACTAGGCATAATACCTCACTTTGACTCATCTCATTAAACAAAATACAATCAAAATATATAATAAATTGTGAGAAGAGTTGATTTAACTAAGCTAGGAGGTGGATTATGGTCCATATAGTTACCCAATTATGAGGTTCATCATCACCCGCTACTGAAATTATTCCTCATCCTATGAGAAACTCAATCAATATCCATGTCTTTCATTGCTCTAGTGGCCTCCCTGACATCCCATGCTTCTGCTGTAGTTTCCTCTTCATGTGCATAAAATCTTGCCTTCCTTTATATCTCTTCCTACTACTTTCTTTCTTCCTCTTCCTTCCTTCCTTCCAAAATTCGTAAGAGAAGTGGTGGATTGAGTCTTAAGCCAATCCAATTGACTTTGTGTCTTTGGAGAGCTTGCTTGTACATGGGTGTCTTCTTCAGTGCGTCTCTCATTCTTTGAGGAGAATGGTACTCTCTGATTTTCAAACTGTAGGGCAAAGTATTCCATCTCCTTTGGCAAGATTGCATGTTTTCATCCCCTAACATCCAGAACATGTCCTCAAAGTGTGTGATTTCTTGCTCTTGGGTAGCAAGGTACCTAGATGAAAGTTGAGGGTCATTTGCAATCAAGTTATGTGTGCAGATGACAACCATTGGATTTGACTGCTCAACTCTTATCATGAGAGGTTTTGTTTCTCCCCTTTCCATAATTTTCTTCATTTCTGTAGCCCTTTCTTCCTCATGCTTCATCCCCAATGCCAAAGCCATCAACTGTAAGTCCCCTAGTTTTGAATTAGGGTTCCATGCATTCAGATCTGTCAAGGCTAAGTTATGTAGGAAGAACTCAGACATTTTAGCCCTATCCTCCAATGTTCTTTAATCACGAAGATCAATGAAATGTCTATAATGAACTTCAGAGTGCCTCTTTGTGCTAGGGTCTTGATTTAGAACTCTAGCCATTGTTCCTTAAGGTATAATGCATAGGACTTAGTTGGAATCCTACACTGGATTGCCTCTAAGGATAGACTGGCCATGGATGCTAATTGATTCTCTCTTTCTTGTATTTTTCCTCTTAACCATGCACTTTCTACCTCCAACTGAGCTTTCATCATTACCTCTCTATCCCTCGGGCTGCTAAGTTCTCTGACCATCTCTTTAGCTTTTTCCTCCATCTGACCTATGTTCTCCACTACCTTGGATTTGGCAATCTACATCCATCTACGTGTTCTTGCCCTTTCTTTCTCAAGCTCAAAGGATAATGGAATGGTAAATTTTTGTGGAATGTCCCTAACCCCTTCAATAAATCTGTAGTAGGAGTCAAGGTTAGGTTGAGGACTAGGTTCCCTTAGCTCAGGATCCTCTTTCTTTGTTTCTTGCTACATACTCCCTTCTTTGTCCAATTTTTGAGTTTCCTGTAGGTTTAGCATAGTTTCATGTAGGATTTCCTATGCTTCTTGTAGGTCCTTTTGTGTATCCTGTAGGAGGCATTTTCCTTTGGATGAGGTAGATCTAGTGACAAGCCTCCTAACATAAATGATAAGAGACTTGGGAGAGGCTTGTCCTAGTGATCCTTCTCCTTGATTTTTGATAAGAGGAGCCATGTTCTCTTGTTGTTTGGGTTAGTCTTCAATGACAATAGTAACAATGGTGGGAGTTTGAGGTTTTCCATGCCTTATTCTTGTACTTTTTCTTGTCCTAAAGTACAATAAGGTTTGTCTCTGTCTTTTCCCTTTTGTTTGATAGGGGTACTAAGGGCAACAAGGGCAGTTGTTACTGTTACCAATAATACTGAGAGGGGGGGTGAATCAGTATTATCTAATTCTTTTGCCAAATCTTTCTTATTTATACTTCGAATTATTTTTGCATACCAATACCATAAACAATGAGCATGAGCAAGAAAAGCAGACAGTCACATCAAAGAACACCAGATATAAGGTGGAAACCCAATGTGGGTGAAAACCACCTGTTGCAATATGTCTCTATCTTCTTTCAAATTAGAAACTCCTTTTACAATGGTCTTGTACTGGTGCAGTCCTTTACCAGTACGCAGGCTGCAACCTGCAGAGAGCTACAACTCTCTCTCGTTTTCCAGTCTCTCCTGGAAGGGAGCTACAACCCCCTACTTCTTTTCTTACAAGGACCACTTTTCATAAATTTTCAAACTGGATCCATAAGCATCAAATGATCATCAAGTATAAGAGAATCACCCAATCAACTGTAGTAACCAGATCAATAATTATAAGACCAAACCCAAAACACAACAATGATAAACAAGGATTTTAAGAGAAGTAAGCACCCTGCTCAACTGCTCGCCTGCATACTGGTACTCACCCTGCTCAACTGCTTGCCTGCATACTGGTACTCACCCTGCTCAACTGCTTGCCTGCATACAGTACGCACCCTGCTTAACTGCTAGCCTGCGTACGTACGCACTTTGCTCAACTTCTAGCCTGCGTACCCCGCTCTGAGTCCACTGAACTGCCTGCGGTCATCCGCACCTGAAACCCTTCTGCACCTGTGTACTGGCGCACCTGAAACCCTTCTGTGCCTGCGTACCGGTGCACCTGAAACCCTTCTGTGCCTGCGTACCGGCGCACCTGAAACCCTTTTGCACCTGCGTACCGGCGCACCTAAAACCCTTCTGTGCCTGCGTACCGACGCACTTGAAACCCTTCTGTGCCTGCGTACCGGCGCACCTGAAACCCTTCGCTCCTGCGTATGTACGCACTTTTCGTTCACTGTACCTACGTACCTTCGGGCATAGATGATTTCAAGACTTTAGAAAGAGCCCAGAAAGTTAGATCTACAGATCTGAACATGCGCCGAAGATATCTTAGTCCATCAGTAGATTCACCTTATTTAGATCTAGACTAGATCTAACCCTCATAAGATATTCAACCAAAAAAAAACATGCTTAAGCCAAATGATCTCCTTTGCTTTATATAGGCAAGCTCTTCCTCAAATCAAGGATCATGGGGCTCAATAATAATAATAAAATAAACAATACCACAGGCCAAAACCATGATAAGACAATACCGTTGGCTAAATACCATGAGAAACCCCACATGTGGGCGCTTATCTTCCTTGAAGTGTGTGCACTGGGGTACGCACCCCATGAATGGGTAACCTGCGTGTTTGGATGCGGTCCCTGCACGGTATACGTGCGGGTACGCACCTCCTGAACTGTTCTCCTGCGTACTTCTTTATTTCCATCAAAATGAGAGCCATGCCATGGGTTTTGCCATCAAGTACAACATCTGAAACATATAATCATACCAGAACCATAATGCCAACAGGCTTAATAAGAGAAAACTATCTCAATAGCTAGTAACTTTGAGCAAGCCACACGAAATGTACCCACCTAAAAAAAAGATAGTAGATGAGTGAGTAACCATTACTCTGGGATACTGAGAAAACCCCACATTGTACGGAGATGCCAAGCATAGTACTTGCCACCAAGTAACGGGAACCAAAAATTAGAAATGACCTAAGAAATATGAGGAAGATGTAACTAGAACTAAGAAAATAAACCGAATAGTTCCCCTGGAAGAGAGAACTTCCTACATGCCTATGACCCAACAACAAAAAATCAAATATTAAGCCTAAAAGGGAATCATATGGTTATAAATTTCGATAAGGGGTTTGAGGGAAAAGAAAAAACTTACTCTATGAGCCATGGGACAACCACCAATTTCTCTCCCACAAATCTATTCTGGGTGGAGAATCACGAGAAGAAGAATCATGAAAAGCCTGCAATGTATCCCAAATTTATCACATAGCTCAAGGCAGAAATAAAGGATGTGTTGCATGCAAAATTTGGGTTTACATAGAAAATTACATACCTATTGAGATGATGGTGGCACCAAGGCATTGAGGAGAGGCTTGCCTCTCTTTCATCCAAGAACCCCTATGAAGAAAAGAGAGAAAATTCATTCAAACACAAGAAAAATCATAACCAACAAGCAAGTCGAACTATGGATATAAGAAACATTCTAAGTGCTCGGGTACCTAAGATGGCTGCATGCTAGAAGGATGCTCACCGAAATTGCCAATAATGAACCAGATTGCCACCTTCATCTTCAAAGCGAAGGCCAGGTAGCCACGACGCTACCATTACCCTGACAATGAAATGGAAAAAACAAAATGAGCATCGAAGAATACCAACTAATATCTGGGTAGCATCACCAAAGTAGGAGGACCGTTAATATGCTGCCAATAGATACACACCATTGATCATGGTTCGAGCCTCAAAAAATAAAAAGGGGTCAGAGGGGGGCATAAATACCACATGATATACCCAAGTTGGAGGAACCTAATTGGTGGAGCTAGTAGGTATGGTACAATCAAAATTAATGGCGTGGTTGGGAAGTATTTTTTGTGCTTTTCAAATTAGAGTGAGAATATATATCTACATATCGCATCCATAGTGGTGTAATAAGGCTATGGTTAGTGTTAGAATTTATTATAAGGTTTTATAATAATGAATTTCACCATGGGTGGGGGGGATATAGTAATGGCATTTTGACTCCTTATGCATAAGTATATCAATTTTTCTTATGATGCACCTATAGTAGTAAAGATACATTAAGAAAGGTTATGAACAATCACCTATGGTACAAAAAATATTTTTTTTTTCTTAAATAGATATTGCTTAGATTACTTTGAAGTTTCTACTATGGGTGATCAGTAAGGGTGTGTGACAAATGGTATCAAAGCCCAAGCACTACACTCGGCCTTGACGGAACCAACTTAAGAAATATAAATACATACATGCATACATACATACATACACACACACACACACACACACACACACACACACACACATATAATGAAAATAGACCATATAAGTTGTTAATGATTATTGTATTCTTCATAAGGTACATGATGGACAAAATGATGAAAATAAATCCTCCAACAAACCTGGGGGGCAAGGATTTCTATACTGAAATGGGGAAAGGAAGCACTTCACTTCCCTCTTAGCTGGTTGATATGGTGAATATTCTGCAATAGGAAAAATTACAGTTATAGATCAGTAATGGACAATTACTGAGGGCAAGTTCATAACAAGAAAGGATGATTAAAGAATGGACAGAAAAATCAAGTCACAAAAGCTCCGAACTAGAAGGGAAGAAAATGAAAAGAGGGGAAACAAAATTGGAAAAATCAGAAAGTGGTGGGAAGTCGGGTTGGACATCCACAAAGGTACAAAAAGGAAAGAAGGTTGAATTACAAAATCATTTAAGAAAGAATAATCCCCCTACCTTTCATGGGGATAAAGAACAATATCTAGAGGTCTGGCTATTAAATATGATTAAATACTTTTAGGTGTATGAATATGAAAGTAATTTGAAGGCTCGCCTAGCCATCTATCAGTTTCAAGGTAAAGCTACCTTGTGGTGGGAGGAGATCAAAAGTGTACATCAGTTAGAAGAAAAGAAAATACACCGAGAAGAGTTTCAAAAGAAAAAAATTAAGTCCAGTTATCTAGTGAGCATTATTATGACGATCATGCAAAGGAATTCCATAAGATGAAGCTAGGGGACTTATCCATGGATTAATTTGTGGCCAAGTTCACCGATTTATTGTGCAATGTGTTGGGTTCCATTTCTATGTTTTTATTTAACAATTGTCATTATATAATGTTGGTGTTTATTTAACTAGTTAGTAGTTGTATTGAGACCCATGGCACTAGGTACAATCAATGTTTATGTGTGTATTTAAACCCATAACCATACATGTAAGGTTGACATAGTCACACACATGCATACACTATATGTTAGCATTACAGTGACACTTGATACACTTGTCGATGAGACATTTGTGAAATGTGACATCAGTCTACATGGTTCAACATATGGTGGTTAACCTTAAACACCCTCATGAATTGATTGTAAAGGGATGGACTAGATCTTTAGGAATGATCCAATGGTGAAAGAACCCCTAGTGCATGTTTGGTGGTCAAACCCACCTCCTTATCGACTCATTTTCTCTATCCATTAGCTTCCTTTTAGAGAATTTTTGAGGTAGAAAATGGGCCTCAATACAAAGGTCTTTAACCAAAATCAAGTTTATAAGAACTAATAGGATTCAATATGATGATGCCAACCATGGGGGATGATTCACCACTTTTGGAGTAAGAAAAGTACAAAGATTAAAAATAAAAACTAAAAAATATACTTTCTCAACTCACATTTCCAACTTATATCCCTATGATTTTACTCAAATTTTGAGCATGAGGACTTGTTAGATGAATAATTTAATTCCTCATCAAACATGTACTAATTTTTCATACGTCTAATGGACTCTACTACACAAAAAATTATAAATACATGGAAAAATGTGATTGCAATCACACTTATTTTTTTGTGTATTTCTCATCTTTTTTGTAGAAGGATCCATCAAAATTGTGCAACACCAGTGCTCCTTGGTGTTGGAAAATGTACCTAGGTTCCCTCTTCAAAATTGTCATTGTACTCATATCATTATATATTTTATGTGAAATGCAAAAGAAGAAAAGGAATAGTGTTTTTCGAAGCATGGTTTTCATTCTCAAGTCAATTGGTCATCTAGGTCAACCATGTTATTCATGATTCTAGGGTTTTTCAAATTCAAAATAATATTTTTCATAAGTCAAAGAGTAAAGTTCCATTTAAATACTGAAAATAAAAAGAGAAAATAGTTTTAAATGGGAATTTTGGGTAACAAATCCTTCTAGAATTCAAGTTAGACATGCCTATTATGGAGGCTTTGCACCAAGGGACATGATTGTTTTACCCCCTCTAAATAAATATAAATAGAAGAAATATGTAGCTCATTTTACACCCATAATTTTGGATTATATGATCTGAAATTTCATAGAGAAAGAGGAAGGCTGAAATTTGACCAAAAGGAGGGTTTGACTTGGCTTCTAGAAGGTGGAAGGGTCTTGGATGTCTCATTTGATATGGTTATATAAGGAGAGAACTCTCTATTATATCCCACTCAAGGGTTTTCTCCGTCGATTGAAGCCTATATCTTGTGTTCTATGTTTTCTTGTGATCTTCATGTTTAACTTTTGATAATTTTTTGATGAACAAGAATCTAATTAAATAAAGAAGAATCTAACCTATAGGATTTGGGAACTAGTAACTCAACCCAAAGATTCTACAACACTTCAGAGCATTTTTCTAGCACACAACCATAGGGAACTTGAGAACCAATTAAAAAACAAGTGGGAAACCCATAATGCCATGGCTATCTAGGAACTGGAAAGACAAGGCTAAAACCTCTATGAAACCTAACAAATCTCAATATCTATGACAACATGTAACTATAGAATGACATGGATGTAACATGGATCCATAAAAGAGAAAGGAAATCACACATGCAACCTATTACATGAAGAAAAAATCAACTTTCGTTGTTGATCCAAATGTCTCCTTATGCTTCCTTTCTCTCCTTCACTTGCCCTTTTCTTTCTTTTCCTTTTCATTTACTTTCTTTCTCCAAATTCAAGTGAATGCTAGGATACCCTCTAGAGTGTGGAATGGGAATATGTACTAATAACAGTGCAATGCTAGGAACTAGAACAATTATTTTGAAATGACAACTAGAAATAAATTTTAGTGCTAAAGATCTTGTGTATTTATAACGGGATTAATGGTACAAATTAATGTTAAGTTTTACAGATTTTTCCTAGAAGAGATGGATTTGATGGTGTCGGGCAGTATAAATTCAATATTTACACCAACATTTAATTTGTCAATCTAGGTAAGTAAACTTAGAGGCGTAGCACAATATATGCCAGAATATGACCTCAGGGATCTATTAAATAAAAACCAAGCTCTTGCAAGAAATTCAAAAGGAGCATCATTCAAGAAAAATAAATAAGACTCTTCAAAGAAAATTAAGCACACTCCGGGAATCTACTTTTGGCTCCTCTTCTGGGTTGAGTTAACTCCTACAGTAAGTCTTCCTCAGTTGTCTAGGGGACAAGGGAACATAGGCCCCGTTCAAAAGAATGTGATTCAAGAAATAAAGAATGAGAAACCTCTTAAAACATTATTTCTATGTTGTAAACATAAAATTAAACTAGAAATCACACAACAACTTCATTCCAAGTAATCTAAGGAAATAATGGAATGCTTTAAGAAGAATCAAGATAATAATGTGCTGCTTCTCTTAAAGAAAATTCAACACTTTAACTGTTAGAGAAATATGCAATAAGAACCAATATATAATTCGTGTTATTTGGCCTGATTTTATTAAATACTTCCTTATAATATATGCAACATTTAATTATAATGAAGAATTATGTGATCATTTTGTCAACAAGATTCACAATATTTCCTTATGCTGATCCTGACATCTACTTGCAAAAGTGAAGGAATAAATGTTTTTCTGCAAAAGTGCGGGAATAATTTTTTTTTCTGCAAAAGTACATGAATTTGTGTCATATAATATTCAAAGGCAATCATGAATACATGTTAAGTTAACCAAAATTTCTTGATCAGCAATTATTTCACCACTATATTCTGGAAATAAAATTTGTAATGCAGTAATGATGTCAAGGTAAATCTTTGTAATAATAAATAAGAGATGCAGTTAAAACATTCACTGTTTACTTTAGTTCAACCTTTATCAAAATACATCCAAAAGCATTGATATTAAACTTGAATAACCAGATGAGTAAAATAAAGCTTTTGGAATGAAATTGAAAATGAAATGACCGAAAGAAGAGCAATGAAATGATATTGTGCAATTATCTAAGATCACACTCACACCAAGCAAAGTAAAATACAACAAAAGAAAGTTAAGAGGTTTGGGGCAACAAACTGGCTAGTGCGCCCAACCATCCAACTCGTTTCCCTTGCAGCGATTAAGTCACAATCTTTAGAATAATATGGAGAAACAAAATTACTAAGAAGTGATTGCCAAATAAACTCATTTCAAAGTAGAAACCAAAATTCAGAATTTAATGCCAAGGAAATTCATTTCAGAAGTTTTATTACAGATTCATTAAATAATATAGCTCTGACCCCGGTGGTCCCCTCCAAGGATCATCCCACTAGTGCGCAACTCCTCCTTCCCTGCACAACAATATCTAATTCCCTGTTTTACAACTGAAAGACAATTTACAAAATACAAATTACCATCCTCCCACACCTACGTAGCTCCTCCCTATAATGGGACCAAAACACATGTTCTATATTGTCTTCGTTCACCTTCACTTGCACGAAAAATGAGGCAAAAGTTGGTAAATTGGAAACTACTACGAATTTGGGGCTGAGGCATTAATTATTGCCTAAACATAAATCTATACAACCTGGGTGTATATTAGCTTATGTGGAAGTGTTCGAACACCACTTTGAACAAAAACCTCTTTCATATTTCCCTAGAGATGTGTCAATGTGTGAAAGCCCCAAATTAATGCAGGCAAAGCTGGTGCAGGAATGTTGGTGCAGGCATCACTGGTATAGCAACTGCTACTACAGGAATGTTAGTACCTGCCACAAAAGAGCTTGACATTAATGATATTTTCACATTAAATTAACAAAACAAGAAGAGTTCATAGATCAACAATTGTCAACTCTAAATGCCTCTAAATGATAACTTAATAACGCGTAAAACAAATAATAATCATTGTAGACACTTAGTATAGGCATAAAATTATTCAGTTAAATCATGAAAATTTGGAAAAAATGAAGGCTCAACATATGGCTTTCTAGATATAGTTATGTTTATGTAGCATAATATGGATGTCAATCACCTATCAACTAAGGATGTGAAAGTCATGCACAAGTTATCAAGGTCACAAAATTATGATGGGAAGGAGCAAGATGGACCTTCCAATATATACCCTTTTTACTCTAATAACATGAACAAAACTTATTTTTTAATTTTATGTTTTGTATCACCTAGTTTTATTGTCTGCCGAAACTAGCAATACATTCATGAGTATTCATTGATTCAAATCGTGAGTATTTATTGATTCAAAACAGGGAGTGCGCTATTGCTTTACCAATTGACATGAGTGTGTGGATTGCATGGCCAATTTAGGACAACATCATTTATATTTTCAATGACCGAATTTTCAATGACTGAATGTGGCCACAACGTTGTGCTTTTTTGCTTCGTTCATTGATTCATCAACTCAACTATTATTTAATTTAATTTAGAATAAATTAATATTAGATGATTGTAAGACGATAGCAATCAATCTTAACAATATGTTGAACAGGGATTAATAA